>JAVQKC010051166.1:0-11599 GCA_036025475.1 Philypnodon macrostomus | reverse complement strand
GGACACACTTACTTTGGCAGAGAGCAATGAAACTTGGTACAGTGATTCTCCACAGTGTACCCAACATAAAATATTATTATGACCCCACCCTACAACAAACAGGAAGTCGGCCATTTTGGTTAGAAATTGGGAGGTCAGGTATATTTGACAGCCTCTAACTTGCACATACTTTGCCCGATTAGGCTCAAACCTGAAACACATAACCCCCAGCTCTGGACACATCTGATATCTGACCAATATGATGGCAGTTACCTCTATACCAAAATTAGGAAAAAACATAAAAAAAAGTCAAATAGACTCCAAGGGGGAGGGGCCTCTTAGTTGCTCGTTAACATTATAAAAACCGTTAGAAAACACACCGATTACACACCTCTGATTAAGGTGCCCGTTGGTGCCATAGCAGTTGTGGCAGACGTATGGGGGCGTTTCGCCGATATACACCTTGCTGTCGGGTGCGAAAGCGTAGGCCTAGTTTGAATATCCAGACTCATATATAGTGTCATGAATAATGTATGAATGTATGAAGTGAGTATGTGCAGCAGAAATCACTCACCTCTGAAGTGTGTGACTGACAGCACATGATCCTCAGTCTGACATTTGTGTTTGTGAATCAGACTGAAGACTACTCTCTCCATAAACAGGTTTGCATTTGACTCAATATCACCCTTACTTGAATGAGTGAACTATTCAGTTTTGAGAAGGAACCAAAATATTAAAAACTTCACACAGAAAATGGAGATCTGCTGCCCTGTCTGCTGAAGCCACTTTTTTCACTATTGTTTCACCTGTGGTCCCTTTGGTGATCTACAACAATGCAGTGTATAATATTAATGCTGAAATTTTAACAACCAGGGAACTATACATGTCAATATGTATTAAAGTATTAAGATTGCTTGATGAAGAAGTACATCGGCACAATAGTAAATTTGCATCAATGAGGGTTTAAATACATTTTAAAAGGTCTTTGAGACTCTTCTTTTTGCACCACGGACAGACACAAGCTCCATGCGCCTTAACAAGGTCCTCTCAACGAGCGGAGAACAAGGGGCATCGGGCGAGTGAACTTGAAAGGGCGGCCCGTGTGCGCTCCGTGATCGGGTCTCACTGCTCACTCTCCCTCTGCATGTGTTAAAATATAAAAAAATAAATAAATACATAATGATAAAAACTACCTTAATTAGTACTGTACTTGATCATTTGTACTTTTGCTCGAATAAAAATTTAATTATAAAAAATAATTAAAATGTGTAGCTGCAAGTGGCTATAGTCAGCGCTCTCTCTGTTGCTGCCTATTTGTTGCTAATGCAAAGTTATGCTACATTGTAGCCTTTACAAAATGTGGGTTTGGGACAATATTAATTCTTAATAACAGTCCTACTCTAAATAGGCTTTTCTATTCCTTCAAAAAGGTGTTGAAATTTAGCTTACAAAGAAGACTTTGCAGCAGCAAAGGACAATACTGTAAGCACATTCAAAATCGGGCCCACAAGTCAAAGAAATTAATCGTTTAACATCCCTATATATGTATATAAATCCATAATGACAAAATGAATAATCAGTCAAACGTGGGTGGTTTTAAAACAATTGCCGCCATTGAATGACATGCCTCCAGGATGAGAATGTGGGAGTGTGGATAGTGAAGGAGCTATGAAACATTAGCTGTACAACTCAAAGTCTCTGGGAGAAGCAGCATTTTTTAACTGTGTTTTGTTTAAAATAAAGTCTATACACTGTAAATGTAGATTTAAAATGTTACCCAATAATTTCCTCCAAAAATAGTCTCTTTTTGGGCCTTTTGTGTGATAGGTTGTATTCTTATGTATGTTTCTGTTAGTCTTGTCCACCCTTTGTACTAGTTCTATTATATTATTTTTGCTACAGTCTCACCTACCATATTGGCTGTTCATTCTGCTCTTAAAGAACAAGATGAACCCATTTGTTGAAAGATCACCAGACTATTTTAAATGTGCTTTTTTAATAACAGCTTTGAATGGGACACACTATGTTCTCTACTCCACACATCAGAGACAAGATACAGTGCAATCAGTCATTGGCTGTGTTAGCTTTTATGCAGGATGTTATTGAGATGTTATTCCTTGAAATCTTATATAGGTTGTTTGCAGAGGCGTTTGATATTGTTGCCAGATTGTTGTTTTTGTTGTTTTTTTTAAGGTTGTTCCAATACTCTCCGAGCTGCCTGAAAGCATTAGAAAGTCATGTTATTAGAAATTGTGTTAACTTGTTCCAGCACTGACTCTATTTCAACAAGAGCCTTTTAGATATTCCTTTTGATATTTTACAAAATTCAATGAGAATAAATAAGTGAAGCCTTTTTCCAAGTCTTTGCCAACTGTTGAGTGTAAATTGCAGATACATCACATGAAACACCACAAAGAGCTGTTTTGTTAACGACTTTCAAAAAGGCAATTTTCTTTATAGGTGATGTGAAAAACAACAGAAGAAGATGCTCTGCAGTTTTTTTTTCCTTTTTACTGAATGGATCTGACAAGTCACAGCACTCAGTGGTGTTCAAAAACACAATCAAACTGATGTTAGAGTAACAGTTTGTCTTGTCACACCTGGTTTTAACATCTGGGCTGATACTATAATTTTCTTAATTAAAAATGCTGTACTGCCTGATTTTAGTACATTTCTTTTTTCACTTTTATCACTTCCACAGGACTGGGCTCCCCGAGTTGTAGATACGATACATGCATTGTCTATCCAGAACCATAATCTAGCAGGACAAAATATGAGGGACTTTAATTATTGTAAAAGTCGCAGCTTATTCACAACTATTTATTTATTTTACAAGACACTATCAGGAACTCATACTACCTCCCCTATACTCCTGTTTATAATTCAATAATCTAAATCTAGAATGTGGGCTGGTATGAGATTAACATATACAGTACTTGCAGCACACACCTTGAAGTGCAACTTGAAACTTCAGAGGGATGTAAGCAGGGCACCTCAGTCTGGCAGACATGTGCATTTCAAAGCCACTTTCTAGAGGGACTAGGTAAGGCTACTTGTGCATTAACTTGAAAAAAAAAAACAGTCTTTTAAACATGCTAACACTTGAAAATGTTCTTCTACTTCTTTGTTGCCTTAACATATATTTCCTAGTGAGACTTTGCTGTCAAATGTCCACTAATTGCTCCATAATCAGACAATGATCAACAGGCCTCATACAAGCAGTTATGTCACCTCTTTCTCATCTGTTGTGTCAGTTCATAAATCAGTTTGGTTGCCATTTGTTACATGCTTCGTAATGTTTGCTTATACATGGATACTATTAAAGTATGTTTACTATCAACATGGAGTGTTTATTCCCTTGCCATATGTATAACTTTTTAAAGAGACTGATTTCAACGTCACTCTATTACTGACTGTTAGATTCATCCTAGTGACATCCCAATGGCATTTAAATCCTTATAGTTCCACCAGACAGACAGCTTCATCCTCACACATCTGCATGTCTGTTGGAACCAGTGGGTGCATACAGGCGGTGTTTATGCAATTGGTAATTGGGTTATTGGTTCAGTTTCTACCATGAAGCAGATTATATTTTTGATTTTATTTTTTTACAGAACTATTACTAATACTAGTTTACTAAGTTACTAATTCTTATCTAAAGATGGAAAAACTGGAGTATATATTTATTTGATTTTAACCTTTGTCAAAGAGCAGGCAACTCCTACCTTATTTTCTCCAGTACCTTTAACTATTCTTTATATAAAAACAAAACAGAATTATACCACTTCTTTATGCAGCCTTCATGATGTGTGTTTTTTTTAAGCTTCTACAATTAATTAGCAGGCAGCAAAACTAAGGTCATGTGATAATTACTTTGTATTTTTGGCTTAGTTTCTTTTAAGACAGGGGAATATCTCCATATCAACGTATTTGTAACATTAAGACATGAACTATGATATTGCCTTTTGTAATGCTAATAGATTAGTTCCGTTTATTCTATGTTGAGATAAAGATAAACATGCCACACAGTCTCGGAGACACTCCACTATTTAAACAAAGACAGTGGAATCCTCATAAGGTGAGGTTATTATATTTCTGTATATGGCAACATCTGAGCTTGAAAAGGAGTAAAAACTCAAATAATCTTAAATAACTGTGAGAGTACATGTCTGTCAGCCCTGCAGCTAACTGGACATTGCCCATGAGCTAAGCATCCACAACCCCAAACAAGAATACACCAGTTTGTGTGTATAGACATGTATTTTCGGATTTCTTCCTTCTAGGATTATTTTATTCTTTGTCATCCAAAAGCACATGTGCATCTGTGTGCCTTGCTTTGGCCCTGAGTGAAGGTTGTCATTACGGATGTGTTTCACAAAGCTTGACATCACAAACAACAGAGAGAGGAAATAAAGGACAGCTTTATCTACTTCAGCAGCTGCCCCGAACAAACACAACCTGATAACTTTGTGACCCGGACACCACACACAGCAACACACACGTAAATTCACAAGCTGCCTCTGGACAATCTGATTGAGCTCCACATTGGCAATGCACTTGACATTACACTGACATTTTTCTTTTTAACCCTTATTTGGGAAACATATTCACATTATTGTTAATCACTTATGTATGGGGACATAACATTGCCCATGTTTGCTGTTACTTGTGCACTCAATAACTCAATAATATGGAGCAGTGACCAAACATGACAGAGCCACAATGTGTATGTTATATAGCAGACATCCGAATACCCTTAATCAATAATATATATAGATACATGTCTGTTACCTGTTGTAAAATGTGTTAGGAGAGTTCTTTTGTTGATTGTTTCCTGCATTACGTTACTGTTGAAAGTGAAATTGTATAATACTTCTCATTTGTCTGATTGGCTCAGATGTTTTGTTCTCAGTTGATTGTTCCACAGCTCCAGTGAACAGTAGCTTGTTAGAATAAGTGCTGTGTCACTCAAAGATGGGCCAGTAGTCACTGTTTTGTCCTTTTTTCTGGCTTTTCTAGTTAGTTGTGTGGTGCAATGAAGTGTGCCCATAGTTAGATAAGAATCGAATGAAGAGTTGAATCGAGATACAGTGCATTCATTTATGCTCTGCTCTGGAATAACTGTTATAACAATGCCAGTGTTCGTGTTATAAATAGTATTAAGTAATATGATGAACACTGGATTGTTTGGATGTGCACTGAATTCGCAGTTAAAAGGTAAATCAAAATTGTGATCTTAATCTTTATACAGTCATTATAAACAGTCAGTCGTGAAAAGGTCAGTAAAGGTCAATTGAGTCAACAACCACAGAGAAATTCATGGCTAAAATGTGCATAATACCTCTCGTACCTTTTAAAGATGTGGTTCTCAATTGGTGGTACAGGTACCATTGGTGCTTTTTGCAATTTGTTTTGCAATTCAAGATTGTGGTAGGTGGTTCAAATGTATCCAGTTCAGACACTGTTTATTCCCCTTGGGTTAGTCATTGGGTTGAGTTCATCTTAAACCTGTAAAATTGTACTTGCCTAAAATCCGTTATCCTCTGAGGTGTTCAAGAATCACTACAATTTTGGATATACATGTGCCCTTTATGTGACCGAAAACTATTTACAGAAATACAGTGGAGATTCTAGTACAAGCTCAGTGTCTCACTTCACTCATTATCAGGGCAACAGCTGTGCTTCTAATGTATGTGTGTGTGTGCATGTGTGTGTGTGTATGTGTGCAGATTAATGAGGATCTGATGTTGGATCCAATTCATTCTTTTCATGATGATTATATAATTCAGTCTGTTCACTTTGCCAAGACTTTGAGTTTTCCAACACTGACACAAATAGAAGAGGTTACTTTGCCTATACAGAGAAGTAAACAAAACAGCTTTATATTGTTTGCAATGGTATATGTCGTGACTAAAGGCACATAAAAGGGTTAACTCTTACACATATACTGTATGTTGGACTAGTCTGAACAATGAAATGGACCGGTGAACTTTGGATTGAGTTTTGAGAACCTCTGGGTGGCCAGGCAACCATTTGTACACAACTGAAGTCTACTCAGGGGTTTACTGGACATTCCTCGAGGCAAGGTGGCTTCAGTTCACCAGAGCAAGAACAGATGGCACCATGACCTCAAACTACATACAGTGGCAAAGCTGACTTTCCTTGCATGGATAGTGAAATCATTGTTTCCTAGCTAAAATCTATGAAATATTTAGCATTCAGATTCCAGACACTATAGAGCTAGAATTCTCAAGAAAAGACAACGTATAGGCAGACCGTTTCTCTTTGCCTGGCATGCTCTCATATATTACCTGCAGTACACACCATGAGTCACTTCAAACATCAGAGGGCCACCTCTTACACATACTTAAGGCTCACTCTTTTTACTGTATAACATTCACAATTGTTGAAATCCTTAACAATCAAATGTAGTCAAATTATATACCGGCTTCACTGAATGCTCCATAATCAGTTAGTGTTAAACAGCTCTCATTTTATAACTATAAGAGCAGGATTTTGGGTTTGCTTTTGTGCATCCAAAGTGCATAATGAAAACCAGAATTTCTTAGCTTTGAACTGAAAGCATTCAGACACATGTAGAGTATAGAACTAGAATCAGTGTTTGTTTTTGTGCAAACATAAAACAAGAGCCTACATAGTTTCTTCTCTTATACCTAAAGTAAAAGTATCCTCCTGCCAAATCCAAGGAGCTGATGTATGCAGTGTCTCAGAGCAGTCTCAGCTCAGCAGGCCTGGTGCACACCACTGGAGCACTCACCACATATTTGTCCAGTCTCTACAGAGGACACTTAGTATGCAAGTGCATTGAAAAACATGGCAAAGAGAGATAATAAGGCCCCAGAACGCGCTGAAACGGGCCAAAATGGGATGAAACGGGATGGGACGCCTGGGAACGGGTCTCCCCAAAGAGTAATGTGTTTCCATTCTTCTTGGACCTGGAGACCAGCGTCTGTTACAATGACATCATGCCTGAAGCATACTTTTTAAAATACCAAGGCATTACTAATAATTATTAAAAAGACGGGAGTAAATCCTGGTGTATATCGATCAGTGCGGCTGCAGCTAAAGCTACATCAAGCTAATGGTAAACAGCTAACTACTTCCTGTCCAGTCGTAGCCCAGATCACATTCTAACCACTGGCGTTATTTAAACATACCGTGGGTTGTGTTTCATGTAATCTATGCATCAGAAAACACTATATAATTGTAAAGTACATGTTTTGATTAACGTATCGAGGCCCGTTCCGACCTACCGGAAAAGGGCCTAGGCGATAGACTTAGATAACAGTAGGCGAATAGAATTGGCCCAAGCTGTGCCTCTCTCACAGTGAGGGAGACAGTGGTGATTATGTGGGAAAATGGTGGCAAAAGGTAGAGTGTGACACAAAAATACAGGTAATTTTGGATGGATGGAGTTCTTCTGCAGAGTGCTTTCTATTACCAAACACCATTTTGCTTATAAAAATGATCAGAAAGATGATTTTTGTGTTTTGTGTTGAGGCAGGTGGATGGGCCATAATCCTGACTTTGACGTCTACTGTATTGATTGCATTCAGGGTTATATAGAGGTTGAGTGAATCTTTTTGCAAAAATGTTAACACAGACTGACATCGTGTTTCAGTGAAGAATGAAATCACTACATTATGTTCACTGGCTATTCATTATTTGCTGATCCAGCTTGAATGCTCACAGTAAAGAAAGTCATTCCTCTTTCTGACATCTCTGATATATGTGTGAGTTTAGGCTGTGATTTCCCTCCCACAGTGACGCTTATCTCCAGCTGATTTATCTCCATCCATTTTAGATTTATGCATATGTCTGGCGAGCTTAAAGGGGGAACTTACAGTCACTATGAATCAAACACTGTAGTACACAATCATTCACACTCACATTTTCTTCAGATTTACCGGTTCACCAATATGTCTGAAAACACTGAGAACAGAAATACTGATTAATGTAATGAACTTGTCTATGACTAGATAAAGAGAATAGGCCACTAAAATGACAATACCTTAAGATGGGGGTGAAAAAAGTTGAACTCTTCTCTCTTCATTTTGTTAAGTGGGAACATTGAGCTGTAAAACCAATTGTACAGTGGTGCTCAAACTGATACTCAGGAGTCCTTAGCAGTTCAAGTCTTTAAAGGGGGCTTTAAATGGGCCTGCTAGGATTGTGGTTAGAACATGTAAAATAACAGGCCCCTCTGTGAGAGTTAATGATGAGAGATTAGATATGACAGTAAATGTCTGCCAGCCATTAACCATTATGTTTTTAAAGATAGCAAAAAAAAGGTCTAATCCCGGAATCGTGTGAGTGAGAAAGCTGTTCTGTAATATACTCCTCGTTCCTTTCCACCTCTGCTTTTCCACACTGTCACCTGTGGTAGTGTGGAGTTTCTACAGAGCAGAGCACATAGCAGTTCTGCTGTTAGATTACTGTGAGAACTAATTGAAATGCATGTTAAAGTTTAAGTTTTTTAACACTTGGGTCATCGGTGCTGTTCACTTTTGTGGAGCTTGAATAATGTGGTTTGTGGTGGGTCTCCCTCTCCCTCTCTACCCCCCCCCCCCCCTCTCTCTATCTCTATCGCTCACTATCTCTCAATCGTTCACTATCTCTATCTCTCTCCATAGCTCTCTCTATAGCTCTATCTCTCACTATCTCTATCTCTCACTATCTCTCTCTCTCTCTATCTCTCTCTCTCTCTCTCTCTATCTCTCTCTATATATATCTATCTAATTCTATCTATCTAATTTTTTACAGATAACCATTTTCATCCTCTTGTCATGTGTGTTCAATGTGTGTGGAAAGACTCACCACTTCTTTTCTACAAGTGTGAAAAATAATGGCAGGTAGCTCTGCACTGGTTCACAGATGAATACTGTATGGTATCACTGATTGTTAGTCTTTGCTATGGTGGCAGTCTCTTCCCATTGTTTTTCTTGCTGCATGGTAAGCTTTTTTAATAATCTAACAAAGTATAGTGGGAACAATTTTGGTTGGTTTACAGTCGACAGTTTATGACCATTTTTAGTGTCACTCCAGCTTATGGTAAATGTATACATTTTTGGCTGAGACATATCGTCCCCTTAGAATGATAAGGTTCTATCTGGGTTCTGAGTTAAGGTAAAGGTAAAGTTCAGGCTTGATATTACAGATAAAACTTATTTTGTTCAAAGCCTAAAAAAAAAAGTAAAAAAAAAAACTCTTGCTATTATAAAGATTAGGTAACCAAATACAGGAAAATGTAAATAACTCAATTTTGCCAAAAACGTCAGATAGAACCGTATCATTCTAGTGAATAAGGCCCTCGTAGTAACTACACGTTCCACAAAATGGGTTAGGCTCTGTCGTCTTTATGCACATACAAAATGATAAAAGTCTTATTGATGAGATTTCTTACTAACTGTAACTAGTAAGAAACTGCATTTCTTAGTTAGTCCCAAATAAAGAGAGAGACAAAAGTGAAAAACAGGGCAGTTTAATATAGACTTGCACAAGGCCTGTCTAACTCCACTTGGCAGAGATGTATAGCTCTTCAGAGGGTCAATCTCACAAATGATTTGCTCATGTCTATTTGACCCTATCTGAAACACTAAATGTGCCATTTTCTACCTATCCAATGGTTTACAGATATGTATGCGACTACAAAATTAGATCTCTCATTAATATGTGTAAGCAATTCAAAAGTATTGAAAAGCTGTTTGTTCGCACACCTCTGCGAAAGAAGAGAGAATTTCACAATTTAACATACAAAACTTTTTACACTTTTATCTTCTAAAGTCCAAGTCCAATTATAATGCTGATTATTCTGCCCTTAAATGTCAGTCATCCAGTCTTCACAAGGCTCTCACGCTCAGCTCCAGGCCCTACATGTATTTCTGTGGTTTGTGTGAATCAGATTAGTGACAAATGCAGTGTGACTGTCACCACAGAGGCTTAAGAGGATTAGAGACAACAACAATGTCTGCAGACGTTTACCTGAATTTAAACCTGTTGAAGGCAAAAAAAAAAGAGTATCCAATTCATCCAGCATTGAATAACCATGCTAACAAGCTGGATGTGTTTGTGTTATGTTGGTGGATGTCAACCCTGTGTGTGTATTTGTCCATTGTTCAGCGTGTACTCTGCCTAAAGCCCGTCGTTGCTGGGGTACGCTCCAGTCACCCAAGACACCTAACAGGAATAAGCGGCTTGAGCCAAATCATATTCTTTTTTCGATGCCTTCTTCCTGATGGCACTTGTAATTAAATGTCAGCAGTAAGTAATGATTCTATCAGTTCGTTGCCTGTTGAAGCGACTGTGAACATTAGTAGATAGCGGGGTGAAGGCCAATATGCTCTGTGAATTTCTTTATTGCAGTGCTTAAAATGTGAGTCAAATATGAATCAATGTCAGTTTAGCTCATTAACCGGAAAAGTGCTTTTTTATTTTTAGATCTATGCAGTGTCTTGTGAAAAAATGAAACTCTATACTTCAACTACTGCCATTCAAGCACATACACCCACTCCATCTCTAAATGGACTCCTTGACTACTCTTGGCATTTTACATTCTCAAACCTATCCGTGGCACTTTTTCAAATGTTGAAGCTCTGCCGGGTTAATGCTGGTTTTATCTTGGGTTTCACAGGTCATCTTGGGGCAGCGGAACAAGGCCTGTCAGATATTTCAGTGGCTGAGTAGGAACGACACACTGCAGTTTGAAAAGAAACTCACATGTAGCCATTTAGTGCTTTAGAAACACTTATACGAACGAGGCTCAAAAATATCATGTTTGTGCTATCATCTGCAACTTGAAATGTTCATTAGCTTGAATACATGTAAGAGGTGATGGTGGAAGAAGTGGGCTATAGAGAATAGAAGTAAAGAGAGTTGCTTACAAGAAAAGCTAAATGATACAATGATGATTAAACTACCATATTTTCTGCACTATAATTTTCTCCAAAACCAACAGTGCGCCTTATTATCCGGAGCGCCTTATATATGGATTAATTCTGGTTGTGCTTACTGACCTTCAAGAGATTTTGTGTCACACGGCGCTCAAGGCGCTCTGTCAAAATGTTTTGGTACGACTTCGGTAAACTCCAGCCGCTAGATATTGGTGTCAACAGGGCGTTCAAAGTTAAACTGCGAGCGGTGGATGACAGAAGGCGAACACACATTCACCAAGACGGGGAGACAGCGCCGGGCGGCTTACGCCACTATCTGCCAATGGATCGTGGATGTATGGGCCAAGGTCATCAGTCTCAACTGTGGTCCGAGCTTTCACGAAGGCAGGAATCATCACTGAACTGCCAGGTAACAGCAACGACACAGACTCGGATAATGACGAGGGGGATCCGGGCACGCTGGATGCCGTAATCGCCCAACTGTTCAACTCGGACACTGAAGGTGAAGAATTTGAGGGATTTGTGGACGAGGAATAAACTGAAAAAGTGACTGTATTGTGTTGTATATTACGTGTTATAACTGAATGAATTTAAGTTATTGTGAATACGCTAACGTTTGATTTAGCGGTATCAGACTGTGTTTATTTACGTGTTACAAATGAACGAGGTTGAGAGTTATTGTGAATACACCATTAACGTTTGAACAATGT
>JAVQKC010051162.1:0-18952 GCA_036025475.1 Philypnodon macrostomus | reverse complement strand
GACCCTGTCTATTGTTTATTGTTTACATGCATCTCTTTTTGTGAAGCCCTCTGAGGCAACTGTGTTGTGATATAGGGCTATACAAATAAAATTGAATTGAATTGAATTGAATTGAATTGAATTGAAACAGTGTAGGTCTCTGGCCTCGGGCCAGACAGGGCTAAAGGGACAGAGCAGCCAGTGAGCCCTGAGAAGAGCAGAGAAATAATGCATGGTAACTAAAGGTAAGGCCCTCATCAAATATTTAAAGAGTAGGAAGAGAACTGAAAAGACAGAATAAATGAATGTAATGAATGAGAGAAATGTATAATAGAACTGAGAAAACCAGTTGTGACTTGAGCACTTTTGATCAAAATTGCTCAGCAAAACGGTTTCCTACCTTTGACTTTACAGGTTTCTGCCAGTGTTGAATGGCAAGCGGTAGAGAGGGATGGATATTACATAAGGCACTGAGCTAAGACACTGTGTAACACCAGCACACTCTGGGCGCATGCACAAAGTTTTTGATCAATCAAACAATGTTCCTTAATCCACATATACCAGAGCACTACAAGTGAAACATAAACATGCAAAAAAATCCAGTGTAAGAATCCAGTGAGACTCACTTCGGGCACTTTGGGTGCAGGTCTGCGCACCAGTTTCTCCTCCAGCACTTTCTCTTTGATGAGGATACAGGCCACATTGAGGGAGCCCAGCAGGGCGTTGGGCTTAAAGCCCAAAGGGTGGCCCTCAGGTGTGAACAGCTCCAGGGTGTGTAACGATGGATTCAGGTGATAGTGGCTACACAGCTCGACTAGGAGGTCCATCAGCGCCTTACTGAAAGAGGGACAAACATGACTCAGAGAAAGTGAAAGAGGTGAGGACTATGACGAGGATGAGGAAGAGAGGAAGGGAGGAAGGGAGGGAGATGAGATGAACGGACCACTCGTGTACAGCCAAAGGGTAAAGAGAGACAGAAGATAGGATTACAACACCTCGAGTATAGGAAGTAGGTGACTTCATACAGTGGAGTCAGACAAGGTATACGCCACTATCATACACATATACATATATACATATACACATTTACAAGTAAAATGTTAGTACATAATAAAGTCACCAATCCTACAAGTTTGTAAATGATCTTTATAATGATACTTATGACTTATGAATTAGCTATAACAGACAGTTTGGGACTTATAAGCAAGAGATGCATTCCAGTATATAAAGTACATGTATAAGAATATGGGGGAAATAGTACTACCTGTCAAGCCAAGGATATAGAAACCAGGGGACTGTCTCCAATGTTTTCTGGGAAACTGGTAGATCGTATGTCAGAAGAGAGAGAGAGGTACCACCACAAAGGCCACTATTGAAATGCATGACTGTAGAGTGCAAACACTCGAAAGCGGAGGCAATAAGACCTCACCAAATATAATATATTTGTATGTTAACTTAAGCTCTAGAGCAGAACTGAATATTTATGACTAAGTGCAACTTTATTTGCAATTAATGTATATTTAATTTAAATTTAAATCAATATATCATCTGTGCTAACTGTAATCTTCCAACAACATTGCCAATAATCATATCTAGTTGGTCAATTAGATGGTTAGAGTCCCTTCTGGGTATAACTGCTTTACCAGTGGGGTCTAGTTAGGGGCCTGTCCCTGATGTCAGCACAAGCTTTGTCCAACAGAGTATAGTGTTGAAGACTGACCCACAATGCACTGCTCTAAATAGGGTTTTTATTTTAGTGCCTGACATGAAGGGCAGCTGCCTAGACTAGAGTCCTACAACACATGTCCTCATTTGACAACAAAAACAACTGGCCACTTTCAAATAGAAACAACAAATGCATCGAATTGTATTTGGATGTACTGTTAGTGACATATAGGTCTAATCTGGCTAAATGAACTAAGCAAAGCCACCAAATTTATGTTGAAAATGACCATGATACCTAAATTAGAGATTGATAACTCACTAGGGGGTGCTCTATCAATATCATATTGTCCCACCTGCCATCCTCAGTTACAGTAGTCTGAAATCCTTGTGGCAGAGTGAGTTGCAGCTCCAGTGTGGGCCTCAGCATGTTCTCCTTGATGTCTTTGTCAGTGGTGCTTCCCTGGGTATCACCAGTTCTGAAGATCCGCCGTGGGGCAGCCTGTGGCGCCTGTGGGGGAGGTGGGGCGCGTGCTTTCATTTTTCTTCTGGACAAAAAGACAGAAAGAAAAAGGAAACATATGAAGTACCCTACGTGTCATTCCTGTCAATCTTTGAGGAAAATTCTGCTACAAACAATGCACATTGAAGTCAGTGTTCATGTGGCATTTAGTCACTTGTTAAACAAGAACACACAAAGGATTGGACTATACTTATATATTCGCTTGTGTCTAGGGGTGAGTGATATGGTAAAATATAATATGATTTTATTAGGCCAAGATCAAGATTTTGATTTTATCATGATTTGAGTTAACTTTGTATTTTTATGTCTTACACAAAAGACTACTGCTATCAGTGTCTTCATAAAAGTTTTTTAACTACAAATTAACTACAAATTGAATGTAACATCCAATCCAATGTTCATCATAATAATTTATATTTATTTTCCCTTTTTAATTAATATCAACACTTACAGATAAAAAGAGCAGAGCATAAAGGAATTCAATTTATATCATGATTCAACGATCTTCCCAGATGAACAGATTGTCATAACTTCACACAATTCAATCTTTTATCACCATATCGCCCACCCCTACTTGTGTCTTAAATTGGGTCAAATTTTTGCTTTTATTGTCTACTCTTTATTTTGTAATATTCTGAATCCTGAATAAGAATCATTTATATTGAACTATTTTCTGTTTAAAAAAACATTTAACTGAGCTAACAAGGACAAATGACTTCCCAGACTTTCACCGTGTCCTTTCTCTCAGTCTCCACAAAAACAAACATCAAGCTCCGATAACAAAATGAAAACATCACTCACGCCCTTGTGTTGATTAAGTGTTCTGGAGAGGTTCAATGTCACACTGTTGATGGACAAATTCACTAGCAATTATTCGGCACACGCACAAAATAAGTGTGTTTAAGTTTGCAATCCATAGGTGTACACATAGGTAAACACAACCCATAATAAAGGAAAAGTGCACGTGAACATATCCCAGCAGGTGGACTCTAACCCTGACTTAAGTTAACCATTAACAATAGTGTCACTGACCTATTATGAAATGCAAAATAAACCTTTTCCCAGGCAAGTACCACAACCTCAGGCATGTGCAAAAAATGTTACTGATTGGAACTGATAAGGAGGGGTTGAGATGAGGTTTAGGTAAGGCTTTCTGGTGTGCTATTGTTTTTTCAGGGTTGGGCAGATCACTACAAAACCTGGATTATATCACCAAAGAGGGATTGTCATATTAATGAGTAACTCATATATAACAAAACAAAAATTATATTGAGCTTTCCAAGGTCTCAGTGCGTTCTCAAATAACCCTTACAAAGGAGGTAGAATTCATTAAATTCACAATTGCTGGTGGTGGCAGTCTACCTTTATAGCCACAGGTTGGGGCAGACTGATGGAGACATAGCAGTCGTATTGGGCTAATGGCCTTTCCAACCACTACCAAACACATCAAGAGACTAGCACATGTGTGGGCAAGATTAGTTATTGTTTTGCCCAAGGACAGAAAAGTAACATTTGCTTTTTAAAATGAGAATCAAACTACCAACCATCCAGCATCTAGCTCTACCACCTGAGATGCCTATACAAGACAGGATAACATCAAAGACAAGTAAGGGTTGCTCTCATGAATTTGAGATAAGCTAATTTATCAAAACAACAGGTGCTTCAAAACCACATTATTGAAGGGAATCAGTGTGTCTAGGGCACACAGGACTAGACTGTGTGAAGCTGTGGGCTGGGACCAAGGCCAGGTTTAACACAGTCGGCCTGTATACTTCTCTTCCTCTCAGTTCACCATCACATTTCAGTCTCCCTCGCTCCTCTTTCCTCTCTCTCGCCCACTGGCACAAAGACGCCTTTAGCAAAAACCCAGTCTCCCACAGAGTCCGAATAAACAGGGCCAAAAACACAGTGCCCCGTTCTGACACAGGGGGGCAGTAAGTGCGGGACAACCAGAGAGACTAAGTTACACATACACACACGTAGGTTACTAATGGAGCTTTCAGAGACACCCAATTCTTTCACTTGGCTACACTGCATTAACAAGGGCTGAATTCTTTCTCTGTGCCTGTTATCAAAGCTCATAGTTGAGTTATCAACGTGGATTAGGAACGACAACAACTTAAAAGAAAAAAGAAACTCACAAATTAAACAAAGAGGAGCTAATTTTAAAATGTCAGGGATGGAGCCTCGTGGTCTGTGGTAATCATCATGCGACCAGCTTTGGCCTCAAGTAAAGACTGCTAAAGAAATATTTGAACTGCTTTATTAAACTAGCCCTTCAAATGGGAGAGAGACTCTTTATTAGGTAGGCTTCCTTGATGTAACAGGCGATTATTTGAGCTTTATTTACCTTTCAAAGCATAAAGCAACAAGGAACAATTTTTGCCCATGGAACTGCCACTCACTAGATTATCTCTTTCAAACTATTATCTGTAAACCCTAGACATATCGTTACAATTATTTTTTTAAATTGATCTGCCACAACAACCAAAAAAATCTGTTTGAAAACAGGTCAGTGTGTCCATAATAGTGTCCATTCCCCAAACGCTGACACGAGCATCTGGGCATCTTCAACACATTACAATGGGAACAATGCAAACGGCTACAGCAGGAATGCAGATGAATTACTTTGAGGCTGCCACCTGTCCTACATACATTGGCACACATTCTAACGGCAAAAATGGATTAATTAAAAACATATCAAAACATATGACAACTTAATATTTCATCTAGCTTAGAGAAACACATCTTTCATACAGTTAGGGGCCACTTGAAAGCAGAGCCATACCCTTACGTACACTCAAGTGCCAAAGCACACTTGACTTTCCGTGCCGCTTGTTCTTTGGATCCAGTGTGAATGACAGCGAGATCCCGGACCCTCGGCCACTCCCAGCGACACACGCGTTATTGTATGTGGTCGGCATATCCACGGGTGTCATGGTGTCTCCACAGCAACCTATATTTACACCACTTGAGTCTGACTGGAGTGCCGGCCGCAGTTTGGTAACAGCTGTGGATACTGACGCCAACTGGAAGGGTGGTGAATGGCAAAAAACTGGGTCTAAGTAGGCCTAAGTAAAGTAAGGAAACTTTGTGAAACTCTTTCCATTTTGGCAGTTTTTTTCTGTTGTCTCCAGATTCAGAACTTTCCTAAATCTTGGTAAAAAAAAAAAAAAATAAGGCACCACGACATTTGAATGTAATACAGACAATTTCAGCCGTTAGTTAAAATGTTAAACATAACCAATTCTTTAAGAGAGCTTTGTCCCATCTTTTTTAATTTGTGCCGTGAGAAAAAAAAACACAACACATTGCCCCCTGGGAAATGAAGAACACTTTTCCTCAGGTGTTTAAAAGGTGCTAAATGAAACTTGGGATTAATTAGGACTGCTTACAGACACTGTTTTTTTTTTAATGAATAAGCAAGAGGTCACCTTTAAAAGCTACTGTGTGTTCTCATGTCTCATATGTTCTTTACCTTCTTATATAGTCCCCTTATAATGATACTGTTTTTCTTACAGTCTCATTTATGAAACCTGGAATAAATAATACATTCAATGTACTTTATTGCCATTACACTGTCTAAACAATTGCCTAATAATTCTTAAAAATGTAAAACGTGGAAACAAAAATATTGTTTTGTTACTAGCATTACATATATGAGCCACATGCCAAATACTTTATAACACAGACGTCAAAGGCCAATAGTCTTAGTGATGTGTTGTGACTGTCAGCCAGGTGATCTGTATTGTTATTCATTCCCCCAGCGATGTACACAAGTGAAATAGCTTCAAACAATTGATAGCTATAGATACCGGTCTTATCAGTTTGTCTTGTAACATGCCTACGTAACTTCTATTAAACCCAGAAGCTTGATCAAAGGTTAAACCGATGTATTTAACTGTATGGTCAATGTGCACTTTGGTCATGATGACTGTAGCTTTAACATGCTCATGGAAGAGACGCATCCACACCCTCTCTAAAACGGGATGGCCTGTGAATGCAGATATTACTAGATACATACTGTACTGGTGCCAACAACACATAGCCTCAAATACTCTCTGCAGCCGCTCTCATCTTTCACTGGAGTTAAATTTAGACCTGTCATCAAAACAACTTCACCCTAAATATCCAGATGTGAGCTCTACATAGAATACAAATTTTCGTCTGGACTTCAAGCGGAAAAATACATCTTCCTTAGTCAGCAGGGCCACACCAGTCGCTGACCACTTGAGCCTTAAATATAGAACATTGTGTTGACAATGTTGGGTGTGCTTCCATATGGCGTATAATCTGCCATATTTAGCAATCCTTAGAATGTGCAAGTGGAAACAATAGCTTTCACGTCATTGTCTGTCTGATAGTATTTTTGAAAACTCTTGAAGGGATGAGCCGGAAATGTGGCCAATGGTGGTCTACCTCGTTTAAACAACACTCCAGAGTACACAGAGGCAGGCGCGCTCAAACCGACAGAACAGTTAGCAGCTTGTAATTATCTATGGGTGTGTGCTTAAGATAAACAGACTTTGAAATGCAATACAGCATAGTCTAAATCCAGTGAATTAACAGAATAAAGATTAACTATAAAAAATGAAATATAACATACCAATAGAGAGGCAGCCTGCCGATAACGTTGTTTTTCTCAAATCTCAGCACTTCTTTAATGATACAGTGTCTGTGCCGCAATAACAAGTGTGTTTCTGTGGACTGATGATCATCACTGGGGACCCAACCAGCCTGAGTTAAATCCTGACGTCACGAGTAATTAAACGTCTATAAAATAGATATAGAACACAGCAGGGGTAATAAAGTTATATGCAACTATAAAGGCTTCAAAGACGGAAAAAAGTGTTTCCGTTGTTGGTAAAGTCTGCTTGGAGCTCATATACTGACTGTCTTTTTTAATTAGGCAATAACTTCTGCAATAAACAACCATTTTCAAACAGTACACAAACATGTGAACAGGGTGAAAAATACAACAGCTTCAGAACAAGTCACCTAATGTTTGTTTACATCCAACTGGCAATGGAAAGAGGCAAGTCACAATTTAACTACTCAGCTATTTTAACACGGGAGTCTGCAGTCTGTATATGATTACTTACTGTATATATTTACTTACTGTATATGATAAATGATATGTTTGCCTAGCACAATTCAACAGACAAAGGTCATCTCATTCTTTAGGCATAAACAGTTCCGTTAACTTTAAAACCAGGTAAACTGCAGTAAAATAGCTACTTTCTATGGAATGACGATAGAGAGCTCCTGACACAAAAGGAGTCTCCATGGCACTTTATACAGACATAAATGTCACCCACTGACCGGAAAGAGCCATTTGGGCTGCACTGCCAACTGACACTTTAACTGGTCTACTTTGTAATTTGGCCAAAAAGCTCTTGGGTGCCTGAAATCTCTGTATTTAAGGCTACCTGATGAACATGACCTTTACTTGAAAGATCAGAGGAGAAGCAGACAAACTGTTAATTCACTCTTACTTGCTTCAACGATGGGATCCAAAACCAGGCTCACTGCTGCACTGTACTGGTGCTGAAAATGATCCACTTATTCAAGATAGTTTGATTCTTTAATAATTGAAAATCTGTCAGTCTGCACTTTTAAGAAAATAAATAATAATAATAAAAATTCAGCTAATGTACTATTACAATCTAAGCAGACGGGTCAGGCTTCACCATCCCAGAACAGAAATAGGATCATATATTGAGAGTTTATTAAATGAACTCTAGCATTTATTACACCATTATAATGTACTCTGCTACAATCTGAAATTCTTATGTAAATGTTGTATCATAGATGGAAAAATATGGTAAAATGTATAGTCAGAAATCAAAACGGCAACCCAAATCACTGTCTTTGTGCTGTGTTTTCTGGCCACATATGTTCAGCAGGGTTTTTTGTGACCTCTGTATTATAACCACACAAAAATACCAGGAAAGTGCCACCTTTACACAATGAAATGTCTATTACAGTCTATTCATTACAGTTACTGAGCTAACGTAAAATGAGGTGGCATGGCATAACTCGTGGCAGTTGGGAAAACTATTATTGAAAACCAGTCAACACCATTCTGCAGATGCAAGGTCGTTTACATGATAGCTGGTCAGATAAAGGTTTATCCAGTAACTACTTTGAATGTAGGCCATTATTGTGTACAGAAAGAGTACAGTCATTTGTTGTTTGAGTTTACCTCCCCTGGAGCCTAGAACACTCTTTCTCTTGTCAATACGCACAATACTGAGGAAAGAAGAGCGTTTAACTGTATGCATTGTAAACTACGAGTACAAGCTAGTGTCATGCTGATAATGTAATCCACCCTGTCATACGTTAGAATAATTGTGGAGTCAAACAATCTTCGTCCATTGAATCTCTTCCAATTGCACCAAAGTAACCGTAAAGTATTAGAAAACTCTCAGGAGAGTTTGTAGACTTACCCTGAAGGTGGCTTGGCGGAGTCCGTCATTGTTATAGATAATATCGGTGACACACAAACTCGGCTCCCTAAATCCGCTACTGCTCTCAAGCCTGCTCCTGCTTATCCATGCCACCTGCGAGAGAGAAAGCGTTAAAAGGCAACTAAGTAAACCACGCCTTTGAAGATTTCTGTAAATACGCATTGATTGATTCAGATTATATTCGGTGTGTGAACTAACGACAAGTAATGGTATTGTTAGTACTAGGCTATGACCAACAAGTGACAGTCCGCGCAGAGATCACACACGATATTGAACTGAGACAGAACGCTCCAAAAGTACCGCAAAGGCTCTCTAAAGGTACACGAACGGCCATATATACCACAATATTTGAACTTACCGTGTTCAAAATGGTCTTCGACACTCATGCCCACCGTCAGAGTCATTTGACAAATCCACTTGGAATAATCTTCGCGTTCCTAAATCGCTTTAGGCGTATGTGTGGAAATATGTGGATTTAACTTCCGGCTTCGAATTTCAAAATAAAATACAGGACAAAACGGAGTCGACGTTTTTTTGGAGAGAGAGAAATAAATCTTAGGCCATATCACCTATTGCACATATGTCCGAAGTTTGAACATATTTTCTACTGCCACTACATCAGCCAGTAGTAATCTAAAACAGCCCCCAATTTCCAACAGACTGACTGGTGGTGGGTCACAATGCAGATGTTTGTATTATTTTGTGGTGGTGGGAGTTGTATCTTCTGGAGAGAACCCACAATGGGAGAACTGCAAGCACAGGGCCATCAGTGCAACCAAGGCACATATATGCTCTTTGAGGGATGTGTTCAGCAAAATGTCATAAATTTGTTTTGATTTTATTTAGTTCCCCATCGCTACCTCCACTCCCAAGCATTTGTAAAATAACTAAATTAAAAACTAGGCAAATGTTATCCTACATACATTGTATCAGTCTATAGGGTTAGTTTAGGTGGTCTTTTAAGTTTGAGTAACACTCAGTAACACTGCCCCATGCAGAAATGGGGCTAGAGCAATGTTAATATTACTTCCATAATCCTATAGATAAATAACTCTGGTTTTATTTTGAAAGAAAGAGCAACATTCGTTTCCTGTAAACCTCTGCAGCTTGACTCTTGACTCTTCAGCCCGCCTTCAGTAGCAGATCCCACGTCAATCACGCTCTGAACGCCAGGTGGACACCATGGTGGTGTACTGGCTGACTAGAGAAGGTTGTTGTGCGTATGCTTATGGTTTAAATACATTCACTAGAACTAGCTCATTTAGGGTAAGGACTTTAGGGTATTTATTTTTAGAATGTGAAATAGCCCACAGACCATTAAGCTATTTCTCACGGGGTAGCTTACTTTGTGTGTTTTTTGCGTATTTGTGCTATTAAATTTGCCCAATGGCTGTAGGTCAGTGTGAAATAACTTGCTTTCACATTTAAAATAGGCTATTGTCAAACATACAGAGGTGGCTAGAGTAGCCAATAATGTTACTCAAGTAAGAGTACCATTACTTCAAAATAATGCTACCCAAGTAAAAGTAAAAAGTACTCATTCACATAATTACTCGAGTAAGAGCAGAAAAGTACTGGGTGAAAAACTAAAAGTTTTGAGTAACTGTTTGAGTGTAATGACAGATTATCTGTTTAATTTTGTGATAATCTGGCAAAAAAATTAAAAGATACAAAAATAAACTAAAAACATAAATAATATTTTTTTTAAATGAAATGATCAATTTTTCCACATCATCACATTTTTCACATAAAGCTGTTCTTACATGACACACAGAGGTGGTAAAAGTACTCTTACTCTTTCTAGATTTACAAGATTTTACTGAAGTAAGAGTACAGTTTCGTTAAAATATTATTACTCAAGTAAAAGTAAAAAGTATTGTGCAGTAAAGCTACTATATGGAGTACAATTTATTTAAAAAGTTACTCAAGTAAATGTAACTGAGTAAATGTACCCACCTCAAACTATTAACTGACAAATCACTTGAAGCCCTTTCAACAATACACATTTGGGTTTGAGAATATAAACCCACCAAGACACAATTGATATTTATTCTCTTAACTCTTCAGAAACCACACAGTCTGTTCTGTTTTTCCCCTACATGCTTTGCAATGAGCCCAAGCTAATGGTTCTCATGCTCTTCTTTTATGTTTTGCAAAACGAGATGTGGTCTTCTGATTATAATCTCAGAATAAACTGAGATTGTAATCAGAAGACTTAGGGACTTACAGCAGGAAATAACATATGCATTTGTCTCTGTACCATTCACAATTAAAGGATTGAAACACAGTGTCAGACAGTCCTCATTGTCTGTCCCGAGGGCATCAGCTCAACAGAGGTCCTGAAGAAGGACATACGCAATCATGAACGGTAACTGGACTTTTATTAACTGCTACTGCACATTATTATGTAGAGTGGGAATTGTACATGGTAATTTGTACACTGTGCATGCATACAATAATGAACTCCAAAAATATCCGGGTAATTGATTTATCTATTTTGATAATACTATTTTGATAATAATTTGTTAATACAGTTTCAGCGGAAAACACAACTGTCTATGACTATTCCAGCTATTACGACATTGGCAACATGTCTGTGGCAACTCCCTATGATGTTGGGGGAGTGAGTAACTTTGGCAAAGTGTTTTTGCCAGTGAGCTACAGTTTGGTGTTCATCCTTGGTTTCATAGGTGAGTTATAACTAATGATGTCAATGATAAGTACATATTTTGCATGAGTTCTGACTATGACATTTGTCATTAGGTAATGGCCTGGTGGTGTGTGTTCTGGTGAGGCACTCCCACAAATCCAACTTGACCGACATGTGTCTGTTTAACCTGGCTGTGTCGGACCTCCTGTTCATCCTGACTTTGCCTTTATACGCTCACTACAGCGCTGTCAGTGAATGGGTCTTTGGAGACTTTATGTGCCATGTAAGTGGAGGATTTCACACCATTGGATTTTACAGCAGTACCTTCTTCATGGTTGCCATGACGATAGATCGATATGTGCTTATTCAGCATGCTCAAAGGGTCCACAGATATCGCTCTATGAAAACTGGGATCGCTCTGTCCTCATGTCTTTGGGTGCTGAGCCTGTGTGCATCATTGCCAGCTTTTGTCTTCAGTGAAGTGACCGTGAACAATACCTGTATATACAATCCAAAAAGTGACATTTGGATTCAATATAGTATTTTTGCCACAATTATTCTTGGTCTTGTGATTCCTTTCTCTGTGATGGTTGTGTGCTACTCAATGATCATCCCTACACTGATGAAGATGAGGAGTGCAAAAAAACACCGAATTGTTAAGCTCATCATCGCCATAATGATTGTTTTCTTCTTGTTTTGGGCTCCATACAACATCAGTTTATTCTTGGATTTTCTGCAAAATAGAGATCAATTATCAAAAAGTTATGACTTAAGTCTATCCATCATAGTGACAGAGACCATTGCCTACACCCACTGCTGCCTGAACCCCATCATCTATGCCTTTGCTGGGCAGAAGTTTATGAAGCGGTCTGTGATGATGCTGAGGAAGCTGCTGCCTGGGATCCACTGTCACTCCGGCCGAGATATCTCTGATAGTTCATTCCGAAGGAGTTCAGGGATATCCCGGACATCTGTGACATCCACTGTCATTATGTAGATGCTGAAGAGCATGTTTGAAGCTGTGGTTTTGTTGTACTCTGCATCTCACTCATCTGAACTTCCTGTCCTCATTTTAAGTGTTTTTACTCCAGTCTGCCATCATTTTTCTTATGTTTTACATATTTGTTTTGATTTTGAAATTGTTTTGCAATAATAACAAATATAAGCAAATAAACAGTCTCAGTTATCATGGATTCTATCATAAACGTCCTTCATCTTCTTCCCACCGAGTCTTTACCATGAACTGTTTAAATTAATTTCTAATTACCGTGTTTTCTTGATTTCCTGTGTCTGCTGTCTCTGTAGCCTTTTTAGGCTAATATTTTTTGTATGTTTATGTAAAACTGTTGTATATTAGGCTATGGTGTTTGTAGAGGCCATCAGTCATTATGTTTAGGTGACAAATGACTATATATATAAACTATACTATGCAATTTTTATTATTGTTTTGGTGTTTTTAATAAATTACAAATAAAGGGAATTGCAGTAAGCTCAGATTTGTTTTTAGACCAAGTCCTAGATAGAAAAGTAAATTGTGTACATACCATTGTTTATAATCCCATGATTATGTTCATTTACAAACAGGCTATGCAGTACAACTATTCTAGGACCAGTAAAATGACAAAATTCTAGGTCTATGTATATTTACATTTATAACTTTTATTTTGAAAGTATAGTAGTGTTTTTGACTCCTTCAGCAAATCCAAATCAACCAGGTGGACACCAACCAGCTGACCAGAGGACAATAGCACAATTTACTATTGTTTTGTTTATACATATTTACAGGTTGGCTCTTTGATTTGGTGACACTTGATCGGGCTTCTTTACTTTCTCCCCTATTAACTATTTTTCACCACAAGAGGTCACTCAAAGATCAACATGAAAGTATACTCAAATTAAAGTTTTTTAGTGCTGAAAATCTGTGAAAAGGGTTGTGCACTTCTCACTCATTTCATCAGAAAATACCAGGAAGATGGTCAGCAAAATCTAACAAAAACACGGAGGCGCTTTAGCTCTGTAGCAATATCAAGCATATACAGTAGCTTAGCTTTTTGAAGCTTTTAAAATAAATACAAATAAAAAGTTTTCAGTTTGTAGATAAAACTTTGTCTTTCCGACCATCTTAACCCGACTAAAATGGGCCTAAATCAGGACAAACCCAGGTCTTACCCAAAGCACAAAAAAGGGATTAAAATACATCTCTAAATAAGATTAAAAAGTCTAGGCTAATCTAAACTCTAAATCAGATTTAAAATATGTCTAATCCAGAACTAAACCAACATAAAATCATGTCTCAAATCGATATAAAACTACACTCAACAGTGGTCAACACACACAAAAAAATGAGCCCAAAAAGTTTCTTGAGTGCTACCAGAATAAGCCTATGCATCAGTGGTACCTTTACCACAATTTGAGAATCCCTGATCTAGTTTATTGCTTTATGAATAGATGTCATAAACTGGCCTGGGAATGTGTCACTCACTATCTTTACACTCTTTATGAATAAAAGAGTGTAAAGATAGTGAGTGACACGTGTTGTTGATGTAACAGTAAGTGAAAAGTAAAATAATGATAATAAAGTAATCTATTGAATTTCAAAATGAGATGTGGGCTTCTGGCAAACAGTCATACTTAGAGTCTGACAGGAAATAATGTCATAACCTTTCTGTACCAGTGCTAATTAAGGGGGCAAAGAAGATAGTGAGTGATCCTGTTCTTAAATTCAGAAATCTCCTGAAGTAACTGCGAGGATATATCATCGGGATTCAGTCATAAGTCAATAGTTTGACCACTCTGTGTGTTTGTGTGCTGAGCCTGTGTGCATCACTGGCAGCTTTTGTCTTTACAGGAAAAGTAAATGCTCATTGTGAATATGCTCCCCAAAATAAAAATGTATTTCAATATAATATTTTTGCCCCAAATACCCTTGTCTCGTGATTCCTTTCTCTGTGATTGTGTGCCACTCAGTGATCATCCCTACACTGATGAAGATGAGGAGTTCAAACAAATACACCATATTCTCAAGGTCATTATTGCCATAATGATTGTTTTTTCTTGTCTTGGGCTTCATACAACATTACTCTCTTTCTGGAACATCATAGATATAATGACATGCTAACACACAGCTGTGAACTGGATACAAAGTTAAGACTATCCATCATAGTGACAGAGACCATTGCTTTTACCCACTGCTGCCCCGAACCCCATCATCTATGCCTTTGCTGGGCAGAAGTTTAGAGATATCTCCGAGTTCAGGGATATCCCGGACATCTGTGACATCCATTTTCATTATGTAGATGATGAAGAGCATGTTTGAAGCTGTGGTTTTGTTGTACTCTGCACCTAACTCATCTGAACTTCCTGTCCTCATTTCAGTGCTAACAAGTGTATCATGTTTTTTACTTAAATTTTTATTTTATAGTTGAAATATAGTTGAAGTAAATGAGATTCAAAACGATTTCATCCGTTTGCTGATATGGGCAATTCATATGTTGTTGAAAAAAAACATGGCCTTCAACTAAAGTCATAATTATCTACTCTTACTTTTTAGGTCAGTAAAGATTCCCTGTAGACTGCTTTTTTTCACACTTGTTGCACCCAAGATGTAATTTCTGAGAAACCGCAGGTTGAAGAAGGAAAGAATACAATCTGGCATTTTACCATAACAAGATTTGACATACAAAAACAGAACCCATATCACAAAGACAGGTGTTGTTGCACATAAAAGGACACACATACACTTTTTTCTGGAGACACCTTGGTAAGCATGGTTTATTCTCTTTAGCTGCTTGACTTAATTTGCTACAAAGCCACTATCGAGAGTCGCAACCTAGTGTCAGCCACAGGAAATGAGGGTCGGTGAGGGGTGTCAACTGCATTACAAGTGGTTGTTGTAGTGAAATCGTGTTTATGTGACAATATAAAAAGATGTGGTTTGAAACAGATTGTGCCTTTTTGATTATGGTCAGAGGATAGGAAGTTAGTGGTAATGACAGTACTACATAATATTCAATACTTTTATATTTCTGTTTTGGGTTAATACATGTGTTAGATATGCACTAACTGGAACTGACAACAGCGTGATCGCTTTTCGATGAAGGGAATCTCCAGTTATGAAATGTTTCCAAAGATTTACATATAAAGTGTGTTAAACTCTATTGGCCTGGATGTCAAACAGTATAAAATGATCATCAAATATTTATTTCAGTTTTAAAAGCTCTTGATGACTGAGTAAGTATAGAAAGTAACATTGATATTTTTCAATTTACGTTAGCAGTAATGATTAGTAAATGCTTTTATATTTCACAGTTGTGCTACAGACCCTTTAATATGACATCAGCTTTGGGCTAATATTTGGTTTTAGTCATCTTAGCTAATTACATTTTTGGACATTCGCCACATTTTTTTTACATTTTTGTGTGGGCAAAATACCCTATATTTGACCACTTGACTATAAAAATGTAAACTTTGGGAATAGTTTTGTTATAGCATATTCCTGATATAATAATAAAAAAACACATATCACACTGAGACTTGTTTGTTGATGTGTTAATTAATATAGCCTATATATATTTGATTATTTCTGCATTTCTGTTCTTTTTCTAGATCAATATGAACACATCTGAGAGTTATAACTATTCAGACCCATCTAAAAGTTATGAAAATTCAAACACATCTGAGGATTATGGTCAATATGATTATAATTGTGACACCAGTCATGACACCAGGGCTCTGCCAGCTCTTCTTTACATCCTCTTCACTTTTGGTGTGGCTGGTACGTTTACAACTTTTATATCTTTAAATATAAAATTCACAGTTTCAAACAGAAACATGGTAAAATATTATAATTCTTAACCATAGGAAATGCCATGGTTCTCTGGGTTCTCCTTCGACACATAAAGCTGAAATCTATGGCAGATGTGTGCCTTTTCAACCTGGCTTCATCTGATCTCATACTGGCAGCTTCTCTCCCGCTTTGGGCCAGCAGCTCACAGACACTAGCATCATGCAGGGTTGTTACAGGAGTCTATCAGGTAAGGCCTTTTTGTTTTATTGGAAATATAGCAACTTAAAAGGTAGAGCAGGTTGCCCACGAGCCAGAAGATTTTCTGATTTATACTGATGTTGTGCCCTTGGGCAAGACATTTTACCCGCCTTACCTGAATGGGAATGTGTGTGAAAATGCAGTTTTATTACATGATGAAGTGAAAATGTTATTACATTTTGGAATATTATTACATAATGCGGAATTATTACATAATGTGGCTCTACATGCAGTTTACCTCTACAAGTGTTCAAATGTGGAATAAAAGAAGCTCCGAGTCTAGAAAAGTGCTATATAAATCTGTTATATCGAACAACACAACACAGTTTTATTGTGAATTCTTATACGTGTTTCTATTCTTTTGTCATTTTTGGTCCAGTTGGGTCTCTACAGCGGGACACTCTTTGTGACCTTTATGAGTGCAGACCGGTACTTGGCCATTGTCCATGCTGTTGCAGCCATGCAAGCCCGATCACTTCATTATGGGATTATCATCAGCATCATAATCTGGAGTATGTCTTTTTTCATGGCTCTGCCACAGATTGTTTTTGCCAAGGTGGAAATAGATGATACCAACGTTTCCCTTAAATGCGGGTCAGAGTATCCACATGAGAGTGCAGAGTTTTGGAAGAAATTACGAAACTTCAGTGAGAACATTGTTACTGTGTTTGTATGTCTCCCCATCATAGTTTTCTGCTATGTAAAAATCCTAATAGTGTTGTCCAAAGCCAGGAACTCCAAAAAGGGCAAAGCGGTCAAGCTGATTTTGATCATTGTGTGTTTGTTTTTTGTCTGCTGGGTGCCTTACAATCTTACAGTCTTCCTTCAAACACTTCAGATGTATGACATTCTTAATACTTGTTTAGATTCCCAAAATATCAACTATGCCCTATCAGTGTCTCAGTTCATTGCACTTTCCCACTGCTGTGTGAACCCAGTCATCTATGCTTTTGTGGGAGAGAAATTTAGGATGTCGATAAGCAATGTGCTACTTAGATGCATCCGCTGGAAAGACCAAAGAAGAGGAGCATCCAGCCACAAAGACACCAGCGAGAAAGAGACCACAAACACACCTTTCAGATCAGAATATTAAGTCAGTCTTTTTTTACCATGTGATGATTTCCTCTCCAAATACATATCTGGATAATTGTTACATTCACATGCTTTGAATGCTTTTAATTTTGGTAAGGCTGTATGCAAAAGTGCTAAGGAGCTGAAAACACCCCAATTGCCTTACTACACAGACATGAAGTGGGCTGTGGCAAGCATGGGGAGAGGAAGCCTCTGGTAAGATTTTTCATCAGAGAAAGCAACTGTTGTGCTACAGACCCTTTAATATGACATCAGCTTTGGGCTAATATTTGGTTTTAGTCATCTTAGCTAATTACATTTTTGGACATTCGCCACATTTTTTTTGACATTTTTGTGTGGGCAAAATACCCTATATTTGACCACTTGACTATAAAAATGTAAACTTTGGGAATTGTTTTGTTATAGCATATTCCTGATATAATAATAAAAAAACACATATCACACTGAGACTTGTTTGTTGATGTGTTGATTAATATAGCCTATATATTTTAGATTATTTCTGCATTTCTGTTCTTTTTCTAGATCAATATGAACACATCTAAAAGTTATGACTATTCAAACACATCTGAGGACTATGGTCTTGAGTTAATATATGATTATAATAACACTTGTGACACCAGTCATGACACCAGGGCTCTGCCAGCTCTTCTTTACATCCTCTTCACTTTTGGTGTGGCTGGTACATTTACAACTTTTTATATCTTTAAAATGGGGAGAGGAAGCTTCTGGTAAGATTTTTCATCAGAGAAAGCAACTGCTCTAAAAAGTAAAATAAAATAATAATATGAAATCATAATTTTGTATGTATATATGCATTCATCATTTATAATGGATGGTGAACCAAATACAAATAAGGTTGTCAAGTGTGATCAAAGTTGTCTGTGTGATCAAATGTACATTCTTTACGTATATAAAATGTAAATGTATGAAACAACTTTTGTATAATTTCCCTTTGAGGAAAGCCTCCAAGACACTGGGATTTGCATATCTCTTGCGATATCTTGTCATTGGATTCTGGTTTTGTATCATAGAAAGAATAAAATTAAGCCCTTTGATTCACCATGCTACATTTAGCACGTGTGTATTTTGTATTGTATTAAAGGTCCTATGTTATAGCTTGGCAAGCCAGATGTGAGTTCTCTGTATACTATAGCGACTCTGGTGACTCTCCTCTTCACAGAGACTTCACCCGGTACAACCTCTCCGGGCAGTCTGATTGGTTGAGCTCTTGGAGAGAACTATAGCTCAACATACTTAATTACTCAAACATGCACAAATGGAACAAAACACCCAGCCCTAGACCTACCCTTTCTCTACCTGCTCCAGCCACATTTTGGTTTATTGTTGGCAGGATGGACATTCAAATTTGAGAAGTGATTGTTTTAGTGTTGCTTTGTTGTACGTTCTGTAGCCTTTACACATTACAGAGGTCAAATAAAGAATGCCTCTATAGCGCCCCCATGTTTATGACCCCTATGGGACCCTGGACACACTTACTTTGGCAGAGAGCAATGAAACTTGGTACAGTGATT
>JAVQKC010051138.1:0-13368 GCA_036025475.1 Philypnodon macrostomus | reverse complement strand
GGCGCTCTATTTCCCCCAAAAATGCGACTTATACTCCAGTGCGACTTATATATGTTTTTCCTTCATTATTATGCATTTTATGGCTGGTGCGATTTGTACTCCGGAGCGACTTATAGTCCGGAAAATACGGTAATAGTGGACTTGATATGTCTATCTTTAAAATACAAGACTCTTTTAGGTGAATTGTTAAATCTGAAATGAAATGAATTTACTATGCTAAATATGCCATATGATACAGAATGGTACAATATACAGTCTCCTTGGGGTTATTTTCCTAGCTTGCTGTCACATGGAAGAACAAATATCCAAAATAAGGTTACATAGAAGTCATTTGAGTTTGTACATTTTGACAGATTTCCTGATATTACACAAACTATAAAACATATACTGAAATATAATGCAGACAACCTTATTTCACACTATTGCAAATGGATATCTTCCTATTCACTTCTACTTGATGCTATTCATTTATTTGTCCAAGAAATTGCTTAGATGAACTGCTAAGATGCACAAAACGACACTTATCTTTGGACACAAATGGACTTTTTGTGGAAGCACTTGAACATATTTGCACTTTGACCACAGGCACTTGACTTGTTTATTTTTACGGCAGTGAAAGCTTTTAAAGCCTGTACAATCTTGTGTTTTACTGCATGTGCCTCACCTTCGACACATCAATATCAAACACACACACACACACACACACATTCACACACACACACTTACACACACTCATCCAATTTGGTCTCCTGCTTAGAGTGCAAACCATGCTCCGTCTCTCCCACTGACATGCCAATGCCTCTGCCCTGCTACCCCCGGCCGCTCCGCCAAACCGCCATCCACCCGTAGGCAGCGTATTGGGGAAAGGTATTTCATATTTCATCACACCTCAATATCAACGTGTAAACACATCTGCCGGAATTGATGAGCTCTGAGCCTTCAAGCCAAACCATAACTATATATATATTTTTTACTACGGCAGCAATAAAATATTTCAAAACGTGAGCTGTTTGAGATGAGAAAGATTGACTGTTGACTGAGAAAACTGTTTAGAAATGTTGAACCATGATCTAATGTTTCTTATGTCAAAAACACATACCCATAATCTTGCATTCTGAGACTTTGATCTTCTCAGGAGCTGAAAACATGTGGTTTCATCTTTCTACACGGATAGGTGAAAAAAACTTTTTGAATTGAATTAGAATTTTAGAATTTGATTGAAAATTATGTTTTTTAGGGGAGCTGTTGCGTTCTCTCAAGCAAAACATGGCCATGCCCACTTCACTATTACAGCTAAGGCAAACACAAAAAAAGTCATAGCAAGATGTGGTTTCTTCACTGATCTACATAGAAAGGTGCACATCATGTGTTTTCAGCTCCTGAGAGGGTCAGCACCTCAGCATGTAAGAGAACTCCTGCACACTGTCTCACTCTTTGCATGTTTTATTGGCCTGATGATTCAGTCCCGATCATCAGGCCTGACCATCATGAAAGACAGTGCGCAGGAGTCATCTGTTTCTTCAAAGTTCAGTCCGCTCCCTCCGACGCACCTGTCATTATATCGGCGAAACGACGACATTATGGAATTACGTTGGTCCGCGTCCGCAGATCCTAGCTGTGAATGGGACCCTGGACACACTTACTTTGGCAGAGAGCAATGAAACTTGGTACAGTGGTTCTCCACAGTGTACCCAACATAAAATATTAGGATGACCTTACCCTACAACAAACAGGAAGTCAGGTATATTTGACAGCCTCCAACTTGCACACACTTTGCCCGATTAGGCTCAAACCTGAAATACCTAATTACCCCCCGGCCCTGAACACATCTGACTAATATGATGGCAGATACCTCTATAGCGCCCCCTATAGACTGAAAGAAGAATGTAGTTTTAGGGGATTTTAAAAAAATTGGCAAAAACATTCTTCACAAACATCCACACAAATCAAACAACAATATTAAAACCCTTAGAAATAACACAATGTCTGATTAAGGTGCCTGTTGGTGACAGTTGTAGCAGACGAATGTTGCCGTTTCGCCGATATACACCTTGCCGTCGGGGATGACAGCACAGGCCTAGTTTTCCTAGGTGTGCAGAGTATACACCCTAGCATGTGTGAATAAAACAAAATACAACTCTGGTCTCATGTCTCTGGTAGAACGTCAAGTTAGGATGATAGAGCCCCTTTAAAAGCTTGTGTGTGACAGGCTAACTAAACACGCACTGAGAAAACCAAGCCATGTCATCGATCTTCAAGTGTTTAGCGGGGGTAAGATTGTTTTTTCTGTAGCATATGAGAGGGTTGTATATTCCCAGGAGACAAGTGCTGCCAATGCCATGTGAAATTATCGATTTGGCAAGAATTTTTTTGCTTAATGCCTTATGCAATCACATGAAAAGAGCTGCTGGCCAAGAAGCAAATTACATTAACTTTGAGAGGGTGAGCGTTTGTGTGTGGAGAGTGGGCGTGTGATGTGTGAGCTGAGTATAATCGGAGCCTGATTGAATTTGCTATATTCAATTTTTGATGAAGTTAATTTAATAGTTCTCTTAGCATGCGAGTCCAGAGTTTGCATTGTGGTAACACCGCTGTCAAATCCCCCCCCCTAAGAGGACTGTATTGCGTGCCTGTCTGAAGCTGTCAACTGTTTTTGTCTTGTTTAGGCTACCGTATTTCCTGGGAGGAGTACAACCGGACCAACACCAGAGTTACACATTACTTGCCCAACGTGACCTTAGAGTACAGGGTCACGGGGCTTACCGCTCTAACCACCTACACCATCGAAGTGGCGGGAATGACGTCAAAAGGTCAAGGGCAGCTGTCGTCTTCAACCATCTCATCAGGCGTACCACCAGGTCAGTATTTAGTAAATAGGTATAAAGTAATAGGCTAAACGTTTTAAACCATATAACATCTCATGAAAAGTTTTCCATGTACCTAAATGATCAATGTAATAATGAATATAGATAAATGCAAAAACATGGACTAAGCATGGATTGAATTGGGTGTAAATTGGGACTTGAACGTAAGTAGAAAAAGACCCCATGAGAAATAGTTGAAGCACAAAGGTCGGTATTTATTGAGGTTTATACATTACACACATTAGGACAGAGCCGATGATTGCAGCACAGAGCAGAAGGGGAAGGGTCAGAAAGGGTCAGGAAGGGTCAGGAAGGGTCAGGAAGAGCAGAAACTGGACCAAAGCTAGTCACAAGCCTGAGCGAGCTCTCATGTCGCAAGCTCCCCTCAAAGCTCCTTGCAAAAGCTCTCTCTGCTTGTTAAAACAAAGGATCCCAAAATAGGTAGTCAACTTACAGATGACTTTCCATATACAGAAGGTCTAGGCTTCAATGTCTTTAGCATGAGACGGGTCACAGTGTAGAATTCCAACCTACAGGACTAAATCAGATTCAAGTAGAAACTGGACATAAAGTACTAAACCATGTCTAAAACAGATAATAATAAATGTCGAAACTGTGCCAAAAACTGGTCTATGTACCACAGAGAAAGTACTTACGGAATCATTGTCATGTATAGTTATAGTTATATTCTTTTGAATACACCTTTACAGATTTTGAGCACATTTTCTTGCTTTGATAATATTCCTCCCTTTGTGTTCCCAATGGCAAACTTAGATTAGCTTTCAGACAGGCAAAGATGCTTACACACACTACAAAGATCGACACAATGCCAATTACTCTGCAGTTATCCGGAGATACGATTCAATCTGATATCTACTGTTTACACTTGAGCTGAGTAAATAATAAGCAGGATTATTCTCTTATGGGAATCCTTGGAGAGACACAAACCTGAAAATGGTGGCATTAAAGAACACAGCACTTTTTCACTTCAGGTGCGTCTTGACTTGCATATGAAATCTTGTCCCAAATCTATAATTTTGTATATTTATGTCCCTTTGCTCTTCCTCAAGGTAAACATTAGCTTAAAATTACATATCGTAGCTCTACACCCAATATGGTTAACATAAATCCTGGCTGCAGATATTAATGTCAGATTGTGGCTTACATGTGTAGTCCAATTTACTATAATGACTCCCATGGGTGCAATAAGCCATTTTTTCCCTTGCACTGCTTAAATGTGTAGAGTATCAAAACATAACAAAATGAAAATTACACATAATGAAGTTAAATATCGACCTCTAAATCATTAGCATGACTGATAACTGGGGCGGCTTTTAGCTAAATTGTTTGGGTACCAAGCACAATAGCTATAATTACTCCGAGCCTCGAAACAGCCAATCATTTCACAGGTTTAACAGATGTAAACACTTTGAATGCTGGCATAAAAATGAATGTGGAAAATGTACCTCAATTATACAGTTGGGCCAAATAAAAAGATTAGTCGTTAAAATTTGCAAGAGTGTAATGACTTTGCATGTAGGGCTTTTTTGTGTTTGTGCGTTAGTCGTAGTCAAGTCCATTTTTACTGGCGCCATAGTCATTATGCAGCGGCCCTGCAAATCTTCAATAAATCTAGACCCATGGAAAGGCTGGGAAACGGTAGCTACACTTTTATATAGAAAAGGACCAATGTTAGTTTGAGAAGTGAGCTTTGCGAGGATTGAGGTCTATTGCCGAGGAGGAGCGAGTGGGATTCAGACACAATAAAGTAGGGTTTATATGTATAGGCTGGTGGAATATATGAAGCCAGACAAGAGGGCAGATGCAAAAAAATCATGTTTTTCAATGTGTATAAAAGAAAAACTTGGAGCTATGGCATAATCAAGCTATTTTTGTTCACACTTTACTTCATTTTCATTAGCTACATTGTATCTACCTCATTAAGTACAATGTAATACACACAATAACATACATTGTACATGCAGAATGGTTAAGGTCAGGGTTGGGGGTTATGGTTAGGTGCAATGTAGTTACATGTTATTACAGTTTGTTACACAGTGTATTACTTTAAGTGTATAACTTAATGAGGTAGATACAATGTAAATAAGGGCTATGTAAAAACATGTGTGATCCTATTTTCTAACTTAATTCCGTCTTTGTCTAGTTTTCAATCCAACTCTAAACTAGACTACATGACACCAAAGAGTTTATATATATAATTGATCTGTGTATGGGTATTTAAATGATTTCTGTCTGTATAGTTTTTAGTTTGTATTTAAAATGAACAAATACTGTATATCTTATTTAAACAGCTTTCGTGACATCAGTATATTACTAATTATTCTGTCAGGACCTGTGTGTGAAATTGGTACCATATGTTTGAAGGTACAGAAAATACCCTTCATCTTTCACCTTTTTGTTTTCATTCTTCCAATATGCCAATGTGGGGTTTTACAAGCAGGGATTTTGGGTTCATATGAATAATTATCTGATTACAAAACTGCCCTACTTATGGACAAATGCTAAATCTATTCTAGAATGTTTCTTTTTATAGCCTTTACTTGGAAATACAATGGGAATCAAGTTTGGTTACAGAAGGATGCAGAATTCCCCCAACACCCAGCAGGGTAAAATAACTCATGAGTACCACTAGAAAGAGCCGGTGTACCTCCATAGTACCTGTACCACCATTTGAAACCCACTCCTCTCATTAAAAGTAATGAGTAACTTAATACCTCTCCCACTTTAGTGTTGTGTGCATTATCTGTTCAGCCACAAGGGAGTGCTGTTGTAGATATATTCCTCTGACTGAACTTGAAGCAGGCCTGACAAAATCACAGACAAAGGAATGAGAATCAAATGTAACTTTTCTTCTCACTGTCCTTTCTGTGACTTTTCAGAGCTCCCCGGGCCGCCTACAAACATCGCCATCTCCAACACGGGCCCCCGCTCTGTCACCCTGCAGTTCAAGCCAGGATATGATGGCAAGACTTCCATTTCACGCTGGCAGGTGGAAGCCCAGGTAAAGCCATGAGTAGTTATTGTTATTCTAGGAGTATGTTTTTGTACAGGCTCAACTGTGTTTTCATGCTGGGTTGACTTAAAATAGTGTGGTCTTTGTCAAAAGATAGGTTTAGTGAGTGACATTTTCTACTTGGTTTAGCTTCACAAACCTGATCTCAACATAAGGAAAGTCTGTCTGGGATTAGTATATGTGTATATGTATGTGTGTGTGTATGTGTATGTGTATCTGTTTGTGTTTGTGCGTGTGTGTGGGTATGTGTATGTGTTTGTGTGTGTGTATGTGTGTGTGTGTGTGTGTGTGTGCGTGTGCATGTGCGTGTATGTGTTTGTGTGTATGTGTGTATGGGTATGTGTGTGTGCGTGTGTGTGTGTGTGTGTATGTGTTTGTGTATGTGTGTGTATATGTGTACAGAATGTGTACAGTATGTGTTTGTGTGTGTTTGTGTAGGTGTGTGTATATGTGTACAGTATGTGTACAGTTTGTGTGTATGTGTGTATATGTGTACAGTATGTGTTTGTGTGTGTGTGTGCGTGTGTGTGTGTGTGTGTATATGTACAGTATGTGTACAGTATGTGTATGTGTGTGTGTGTGTGTGTGTGTACGTGTCCGTGTATGTGGGAAGCCTACAACCAGTGATAAAATGGTGTGAAGCATCTATCTGTCCTTCAAAAATGTATATAAGCGGACTTTTGAAGGCAACATGTGGTCACGTGAACTTAGACTTTGGTTTTTCTGAAGCACTCACTTTATATTTTTTGCCTTGTCTTTCTCAAAAGGTTGGAGCTACAGGAGAACATGACGACTGGGTGATAGTCCACCAGGTTTCTAATGAGCCAGACGCCCGCTCCTTAGTAGTGCCAGGCCTCAACCCATTCACCTTCTATAGGTACGTAACGACCTGAGAATCACAAGTTTTTTATTAATAGGTTAGCTAATTGTTTTGGTGCAAAAGTTTAAAAAATGTTTATACACCAAGAACAGATGCTTGTACTTTGTATAAATTGTTAATGAATGAATATTGTATTAATAGATATAATAATCATGAACAGTTTAATAAACATTGTATTGATGAACATTATTTGTAGACTTCAACAAACATGAAAAATGATTTTTTAACGATTGTGGTAATGAAATCGACCCCAGACTCCAGGGGCCCCAGAAAAGATCCACTTTTTACTGCTACACCCCTGACTATTACCTATAAACAAAAAAATAAAATAAAGTATTCTATACTAATGTGCAGTTATAATGGCATTACCGAGTACACAATATCATTACAGAAATAGATTGATTTTTTCAGCTTCAGCCTACTCATTACTTTTCCAATAAAGTGCCTGGCTAATATCAAATTGAATGAACATGAACGTGCTTGCACAGCAGCTAGGTGTATTTCTGCTTCTGCAATATTTTCAGTTCATCCCAGGAGCCTTCTCCATATTGGCCTACTTGATGTAGATACAAGCCTATAATAACGATGTGATTATTTTTACAGCAAGCTCACCAGGTTTATCTTGTGCACTTGTTTCCATAATCAGATTCAAGATAGCCAATTAACATCATGCTAAAATGTGCATCCCTAAAGAGAGTTCTGTCTGCAACTTTTTACATTTCAGTTTTAAGTTAATCATTTCTGCTTGATTTATGCAGATTCTCTACAAGCATAAAGTACATTCATATCCTCTGCTCTGATCTTGCCTCATGTAAGCTCCGTAGTTACCGTGTCTACATCGCTGTCTTTGGTTTTTAAAGCTTGCCACATTATGTCTTTTTTTTTTTTTTTTGCTCTGTCACATTAGCATCAGCTGTTTATTTCTGTGCTATTGTAGATTCCGGATGAGACAGGTGAATATAGTGGGGACCAGTCCTCCAAGTCAGCCGTCCAGAAAGATTCAGACACTGCCCGCTCCTCCAGACATGGCACCCGCAAATGTCACCCTTCGCACAGCCAGCGAGACCAGTTTGTGGTTACGGTGGATGGTAAGAATATGTCTATGTAAGATATAGAGTCGAATGAACTTGCCTGGCACGCAGAAATACAGACGAAATCAACCCACTCACTCCTGTTAATCATTTTAGCTTACATTAGTTGTAGTTTTAGATGTCATGTTCCAATTTGTATTCTTCAAATTCATTAATGAATCATATTTCCAGCACCTGTGTGTGAAATTGGTGCCAGATGTTTAAGGGAATAAAAACCCTCCCACCCCACCCACTTTTTTCTTTAAATATATTTCTTCCAAAATGTGTATCTAGGGATTTGACTCATATTATTTTAAGTTTTTATGAATATATCAGCTCACAGGACTGTCCTACTTACACCTGCATTAGCATACCCAAATCCATCTGTGTTCGTCTCCATAGCCTTTGCCTGAATGGGAATACAACGGCAATGCGGAGCTGGTCGGATATCGGATACAGTATTCCCGAGCGGGTTCACAGGGTCGTGCGCTGACCCATGTAATCGCCGACCGTCTGGAGAGAGAGTTCACCATCGAGGACCTGGAGGAGTGGACCGAGTATGAAGTCCGAGTCCAGGCCGTCAACGGGATCGGAACCGGACCCTGGAGCCAACCGGTGCGGGGAAGGACCAGGGAATCAGGTCAGTAATTAGTATACATTCACTGGCCACTTTATTAGGTAGACCCTGTACCAAGAAAACAATATCTCCAGTGAGGTCCATCGCTAGCATATAGATTAGGATTGAGTCTCAGAGGCCACATTATTGGGTTGACCCTGTACCAAGAAAAAAGTATCTCCGGTAAGGTCCCTCGCTAGCATGTTGCTAATGATTGATACTCTCAGAGACCACTTTATTGGGTAGACCCTGTACCTAATTCTGGTGCACGGTTTGCACGGGAAAATGCATTGATTTTGCTGCTACTGACAGTTGAATAGGCGTACCTAATTAAGTGTCCAGCCAGTGTATATGTGTCCAACAAACTTCAATATATCTGTGCCTTCTTCCAAAAAAGCATTTATACCCAAGGTGTTACCAACTTGAAAATAGTCACACACCATTTCCTGAATTATCGCCTCAAGCTCTTTTCACATATTTTCTCAAAGTAAAAAAAAAACCCCACCTTATTACTTTCCTAACACCTTGGTCCGTCTAAATAATTACTCATATCATTTAAACTGGGCCATATGTTTAATTCATGAGTGTGAAGACCTTCGCCGATGCTTTGCTGGATTCTTTTCAACAGCCCATTTTTTTTCTCCCTCTCACTAGAGCCAGATGCTAGAACTAGTAAGGAATGGTAAGGAAATTGGGAACACATGGACTCAAATATGGAATTCCAATGCTCTTTTTTTCCCTCCAACAAATTCCCAGTAAATGGCGGGTTCTGTCCAGGGATGAGCGCCAAGGCAGAGAAAGAACCTATTCTTGACTCATTTTTAGTGCATAGCCAGACGAGCAGATTTCTCAATACTTGATGAAAGATGAAAACGAGACAACTTTATGATTTTGGATCTTCCTTTGTTAATTCCTGTAGTTACAATGAACTAGGGTTTAACTTAAATGACTATAAACCAGTCTCCAGGACATGTGTGTAAAGACATGCATGTTGGGGAATTGGCCAAGTTTGTGACAGACAGTTGGCTATTTTTTTTATATATAAACGAATAATATCTTCAGTTTTCTCAGTTTTTTTTATTATCTTTTTTTGTACAAATTACAACAGCACCTGTGTGTGAAATCAGTACCACACGTTTTTGAAGGAACTAGAAATAGCTTGTCTCTCACCTTTTGAGTTTTATAAATCTTCCAATATGTGAATCCGGGGTTTTACAAGACTGGATTTGCCTCATCAATATATTGGATTATAAGACTGTCCTACTTACACCAGAATTACAGGAAGCAGAATAATAATTAAAATGTCACTGTTCTAAGCGCATGATAAAGTAATACACACAGGCTGGTACAGATGGAGATCCCAAAAATGGTGTTTGGCCAACATCTCGTGCATTCAGAGAAAAGCTTATCCAGATCATGATACTACTGTTGCATTTCTATGTTCTCAAACCAATCGCTGACTTCTGGCACCAACAAAGACATTTTTGCTTACCAAACTACCACTCACTGGATTTTATTCATTCTAAGCCATTCTCTGTAAACCCCATCATTCTCCACTTCTGAAATACTGGCCCACCTGACACAAAAGACACACAATATGACCTAAATTGCCTTTATTCATTCTGATGCTAAACTTCAACAGGTTTTTCTTGAACATATGTGGCACTGGCGTACATATCATAACTATGTAACTTTCTTCATCTTTAGGAACAGAGTCATCAACAGTGTCATCAAAAAACATAACATTTTTCTGTTGTTTACCAGTCCCCTCCTGCGGCCCAACCAACGTGTCTGCATTCGCCACTACATCCAGCAGCATCCTGGTGCGCTGGTTTGAAGTCCCTGAGCCAGACAGAAATGGACTTATTCTGGGCTATAAGGTTTGTGCGTTTTTGAAGTCTGCTGTGTTTCATCCACACGACCGACCTCTAATTAGGCTCAGAGATGTTACTGTTGGTATTTTTCGATATTTTCTGTTCTCCTTCTCTCATCATCAGGTTGTGTACAAAGAAAAGGACTCTGACAACGGGGTTCATTTCTGGACAGTGGAAGGGAATGCCACCCACAGCGTACAACTCGCCGGTCTTGGAAAATACGTGCTCTATGAGATACAAGTTTTGGCGTTCACAAGAATTGGAGATGGCCGCCCAAGTTCCCCACCAATTCTGGAGAGGACTTTGGATGATGGTAGGACATGCGGTCACAATTGTCTTATTAAAGTTTGCACTATTGGCCTGTGGAGTGGCAAAAAAATAGCCATGGAAGCTAGGGCTGCACAGATGAATTGCTATTATGCATAATAGTTGTATAACACAAAACGTCATTATTATGACAATTATGTCAAAATAGTGTCTGGAGCTTTAAATATATTATTTTATAGACAAATAAAAAAAACTTAGACCTGGTTTAGACCTTATTTACTGCTCTTTTTGACATTGTTCAAAATTCAGACCCTAGTTTAGTCCTGGTTTAACCCTAAATGTAACTGCTTTGAACTTCAGTTGTTGTAATTGTGGGCCAGGTAGTGCAGTGAGCCAATCATATTCAACCTATTTATCACAGGTTTGTCTAATAATATGCAGCTCTAATGGTCACTACTAAAGCACTGTAACATTGTCCTTTATGGTCCCCCAGTGCCTGGGCCTCCGGTGGGTATCCTGTTTCCTGAGGTCCGCACCACTTCAGTTCGTCTCATTTGGCAGTCGCCTTCACAGCCCAATGGCATTATACTAGGTAAGTCATTTTAGTGCGATTTTTCTTTTCTCAGAAGAAGCCCTAAAACACTCAAGCTGGAATACTCAAAGGCTTACTTACATCACTTTGACAGCACCTCTGGCCCCAAGGTGCAGTTTGTGTAGATTTATGATGAGAAAATATAATTATACGGTCAATCTTAGTTTAAGCCAGGGTTTGTGTGTTTACATTGTTCTCTCTCTCAAATGTGTATTACTGCTTATTTTTTTTATTTTTTATTAATTAATTAATTAAAATGTATTTATTTATACTTGTTTATTTTATTTTGAACGTATTTATTTATTAAATCATTTTTATTATTTATTATTTATTTATTTATTTATGAATTTATTATTTTATTTATTTTAGTGAATCCTTCCATTTCTGTTGCCTGGCTATAGGTTTACTTCGGGCTTTATTATTCACTCATCCAACACTCTTACTTACTAATTACCGTAGTTGTGCATTTTGGGCAAGAGTGACAGATTATCTCTTCAACGTGGCACCTGTAAACACATGGGTTATATTCGACAGCAGTGAACATTTTGTCCTTATGTTCTTGTGGCTAAAGCAGGAATATAGAGCTAGATTGTGATTGTGACATTTGAGTCATATCATCTCGTAAACAGCAGCTCTTGTGGGTTTTCCAGGTTTGTAGTGATTAGTGTTTACCAAAGATGTCCAAGGAAGGAGCAGTCGTGAAATCTAATTGAATCAAATTGTAGTAAGGTGGTCATAATGTCTGATCGGGGTAGGTGCGTAAGCTCTACTTTTGACACTGACTCGTCTTAAGTACATCAGCAAATATTTCAATCATTAGATTTCTACCTTTTTTGTTCCTCTCTTCCAGCCTATCAGATCACCTACCATCTGAACTCCACTAACAGTAACGGAGCCACAGTGGATGTCCTAAACCCCAGCGCTCGTCAGTACACGGTCACCAGCCTCAAACCGGAATCTGTCTACGTGTTTCGGATCACGGCACAGACACGGAAAGGCTGGGGAGAAGCTGCTGAAGCCCTTGTGGTCACCACCGAGAAGAGAGGTAATTTATTGTACATACTGTATTAGAAATACGGTATATGAAATGACTGGCTGTTTTGAATGGCATCATTGTTGACCATGTTTTGGTTTAGTCTTTGGCTACTATTGATTTCCTACTGGTTTTGTCCTATTTTTACTTTTGTCCTGATTTGCCTTGTTTTTCCAGGTTTATGGCTATTACACCTAAAAAAAAAAAATCATCATCATGTTTCAAAAAATGCTGATTTTTTCTGATATTGTGCAATAAGCAGTTGTTTACATATTGCTGAGACCGCACATACAGTTAGGATATTACAACAAAAAAACACCACTTGCCGATATCTGCTCTCATTGTTCCTAGTTCATTTCATTGAACAATCTCGTACACAAATGTGTTTTCTAAGCAGCCTCTTTGCCCCGTGGGTGTTTATCAGAATCAGTCAGATGCGGTTGTGAGACCGCATCAATCCATCTGCCTCCCCCCAAGGCACGTTCAAGACTGTTTATTCTGCAACTTTTCATTTCTGAGCTACTTTTCATTCATCAGGATCACATTTCTATCCATGATACATAGCCTATGCAAATTCAAGCCAAAGGTGGAAGTCTGATTTTTGGTGTTCAATCTTTCATAAATGCATCATTCCACTGATCTTTCAACAAAACACTTTATTTACTTTCAGAACTATTTACAGTGGCCTTCTATCTTTTTGCCTGCGCCCGTCCACTTTGTTGAATCGTTTGATCTTGCTGTGGTAACTGGGTAACAGAGAAAGGGACAAATACGTTTTACCTCAACATTTCTGACTAGTATAAACTAAGAGAAAATGTACCATGTTATACGTTTAAAACCTGTTTAGCTGTGGTTTATTCCTAATATAATCCTGCATGGTTTAGAGCCTAGTTTAGTCCTTTTTCAGACCTGATTAAGCACTGGTTTAGTCCTGATTTAGACTTACCTTAGTCCTAGTTTCCCCTAACCAAACCTCCTCATTCATCTGGATACCCCCTTCTACTATCTCCTCATTCACGTGGATGTACCCCTAAACCTGCTGCATCCATACACACATAGAGCTCTCTCAGCACAAGGACACATCTATAGCCTGTCCGTCCTGGGAGTGGATCCCTCTATCATGTGGTTCTCCCTAAGG
>JAVQKC010051121.1:0-10560 GCA_036025475.1 Philypnodon macrostomus | reverse complement strand
TTATTAATTCATTACTTAATTAATATTCATTGAAGAAGTACCCAAATTGATACAGTTTGGCGTCTTTATGGTATGCACCTGTGTGCAAATGTTGAAACTGATCTGGCAATTCGTTTTTGTGTTATTGCGTTCACAGCTCGGATCTGCAGACGCTGACGCGCGCCGACGTGATTCCATAATATTGTTGTTTTGCCAATATAATTACATTAAACAAGTAAAGCTATCTAGTTCTAATAAGTAAATCTAAACTAGTTAACACTACTCAAATCAAGATCAATTTTCTGAATTCAAATAATTTTAACTAATCTAGATATTTTGATTGGAGTTTTGACTGAATGTGTTGTGCCCAGACTCCCGGCGAGCCTTGGCCTCCTGCCCGATCTCAAAGTGCTGCTTTTGGATGGAAACCCTCTTCGAGGAATCAGGAGAGAGCTGCTGACTGTAGGTAACACACACATTCACACATCACATTACAGAAGACTGGGGGCGCAGTGGCATAATGGTTAGCACTGTCATCTCACAGCAATAATATTCTGGGTTTAAATCCCGGACTGAGCAGCAGGGTCCTTCTGTGGAGTTTACACGTTCTCTCTGTTTCTGGGTGGGTTTTTCAACTTAAAACAACACACAATAGGCTAGGTACATTCTGACCAAGTCTGGCTTAGATCTGTAGAAGGATCGTGACACTGCTCCTGACAGGTTTCCCCAGCAGCATTGAATGATGGGTCAAATGCAGAGGACAAATAAAATGTACCTTACCTTAACTGGGAAAAAGTCGAAACTATATTAGCGTGAGCATACTGTAAATATACTGTATGTGAAATAAATATTAAATGTCTGACATGTACCACCTGAGGGATTTAAGTCCAATTGATGTGTTCAACATGTTCCTTTTGATCTCCACAGAAAGGAACTGATAAGTTGCTGAAGTATCTGCGCGGGAGACTCAAAGGTATCATAAACACACTTGTGTGAGTGAGACTGGAGCATTAACAAGAATCAGAATATACAATATCTGTTCAGCTAACGTCTACTGTATGATGTTAGTTAAATGTTTCCAAAAATCATTAATTTGTTTTATTCAAGGCCTTTACCGTCTGTTGCGATCGATGCAGATAGATTACCAGTTTGGACACATTTGATTGCTCATATAAATGGATGGGGAAGTGGATCCAAAGAAATGTTTTTTTTTTGCGTTTGTAGAGAAACCAGGAGACGTCTCAGAAGTGTCCACTGCTCTGATGCTACCCAGCCACTCCTCAGTCAACCTCCACAACATCACAGCCCTCAAGCAGCTCAAGTACAGGTATGACAGTAACAGAGAGACAGAAAGACCAAAAATCTCAGGCCCCTATGTTCAAAACTAGGCCTGTGCTGTCGTCCCCGACAGCAAGGTGTATATCGGCGAAACGGCCCCAAATGTCTGCCACAACTGGCACCAACGGGCACCTTAATCAGACATTGCATGATTTCTAAGGGTCTTTATATTGTTATATTGTAAGAGGCTCCGCCCCAAACCATGACAAACATGGGAAGGATCTATTTGACTTTTTTGATTTGTCTGGATGTTTGTGAAGAATGTTTTTGCCAGATTTTGTAAATTTCCCTAAAACTACATTCTTCTTTCAGTCTATAGGGGGCGCTATAGCACTAACTGCCATCATATTGGACAGATGTGTTTCGCCGGGGGATAATTAGGTGTTTCAGGTTTGAGCCTAATTGGGCAAATTATGTGCAAGTTAGTCAAATATACTTGACTTCCCACTTTCAAACTAAAATGGCTGACTTTGTTGTGGGGTGGGGCCAAAATAATATTTTATGTTGGGGACAATGTGGAAAAATTCATGCGATTTTGTTTATGTTCAGCAGGATTAATGGCTCAATAAAAGTGCGTCAGGGCATTAATTAGTTAATTATTTAATTGTCATTAATCGTACAAGTTCCAATCTTAATCCAGTTCAGCATCTTCATGATATGTACCTGTGTGCAACTTTTTGAGTTATTGCGTTCCCAGTTTTGGCACGTAATTAATTAATTACTTAATTAATATTAATTGTAGAAGTACCCAAATACATACGATACAGTTTGGTGTCTTTTATTATATGTACCTGTGTGCAAATGTTGAAACTGATCCGGCAATTCGTTTTTGAGTTATCGCGTTCAAAGCTTGGATCTGTGGATGCGGACGAACACTGACGTGATTCCATAATATCGTCATTTCGCCGATATAATTACCCCCCGGCCCTGAACACATCTGACTAATACGATGGCAGTTACCTCTATAGAGCCCCTATAGACTGAAAGAAGAATGTAGTTTTGGGGAATTTTCTAAATTTGGCAAAAACATCCTTTACAAACACCCAGACAAATCAAAAAAGTCAAATAGACCCTTCCCATGTTTGTCATGGTTTGGGGGCAAGGTCTCTTAATTGCTCGTTAACACTATTAAAACCCCTAGAAATCACACAATGTCTGATTAAGGTGCCCGTTGGTGCAGACGTATGGGGCAGACGTATGAATTGATCTACTTTTTTCAGTGAATATTACAAAACACATGTAAAAGCCTTATTCATCCAACTAACAACATTACATAAGAACATTTCCATATTGTCCAAAACTGGTCAAAATGCTGTGACTCTTTAGCATGTTGTAATCATTTTCTCAAAATGTAACAACTTACTACATATGTGCTATAATTGGTTGTATTTTGCAATGGGTCAGTTTATTACAAAATGTGTTTTTATTACATAGCAAAAGGAAAATGTTCTTACATTTTGGCTGATAATCACATAATGTGGAAATACTACATAATGTGGCTCTACAGGCCTTTGGAGCTAGCCCTGGTGGTGACCTTTTTTTCTGGTTTAGCCCTGGTTTAGTTCTAGTTTAGTTTTGGTTTAGACCTGTCTTGGCCCTTCTGTCGTCCTAGTTCTGACCTGGTTTAACAGTGGTTTAGCTTAGTTATGGTTTACCCAGATTTTGTCCTACTCCTGGTTTACTCATGGTTTTGTCCTGACTTAGTCTTATTTTAACTCTGGTATAGTTCAGGTTTAATGCCAAGTGTAAAAGTTAGAATGTCATTACTCTTTCCGGTTAGGTGGACCTTTTAGACCATTAGCCAACATTTTGATGTTTTTTTTTTCCATTTCAGGTCCATGCATCCTATTCACATTTCAACTAATATAAATGCTGTTGGAAATTACCAATTACCCACCTTTTTATGCTGTTGCCAGGCAGTGAGGTTTGGTGTGCACTTATCCACATGAACCAGAACCAGTGTAGCAGCATTTATTTCCTACCTGCGTATAGAAAAGTGGATACTCAGATACTTTTGTAATCATCCTTGCACCTACACCACACATACAACCAAACACATGATTATTAGCACATATTCCGCCTTCCCTTAAACGTGCACAATTCCGTAAATGAAAAAGCGGCCAGATCCCGTATGTTGTCTGACTTTATTCCTTTTCAACAGAGCAATGAATTCCTGCAGTCTTGTTATGGCTGAGTTTACCAGGCAACCGTTGGACTATGTTCCAGACAGAGCCAGGCTGGATGTTTGGACCAATGTGTGTGTTTTGTGTAAATCAATGCCACGAAATGAAGCGGACGATTTCTCAAAGTGAATAACTGTTTCCCTAAACACAGCTAAGGCCACCACATTCTGCAGTCTGAGTCTCTGTTGAGCACAGCTTTCTGGTTACATTTGTAATGTGTTAAAAACAGTCAGTTTGCAAGATGGTTTCAAGGTCAACTTCCTGTTATCTAAGGTGGCTTTTTTTTTCAGTGTCTCACTCTGTAAAGCAGGGGTCACAAACTCGATCACAGATGGGGCCGAAATAAGTAAAATCAGTCGGGCCGTGAGCCGAATCAGTTCAACATTAGTGAAATAGAGATACAAATTAAATAATTAGGTTTTTCAGCTGTTTTTATGTGTCCCCTGTGTTTATACAGGCCTATATGTAATAATACAACAACAACAACATTTTAACTAAATTTAAAAAAAAAATTCAATGTAAAATCATTTCAGGTTTTTATGCATGAGGCTGAGGATGATTTGGTTGTACTCTTTTTTTATTAGCTGTGAGTTCATTAACATTTGGGGTCAAACTGTGTGCATCACTAAGACAACTTCTGTGGTGAATCTATTCATTTTTATCACAGAGAAAAGTTGCTCACACTTATAGCCTATGTCAAAACAGTGTTGAGCTTTTGAGCTGAAAAAGGAGTTGGGCATTGGTTTAGGAGGAGATAGATAGAAAAATAGATTGAAAAGTCAAGATTCCCTACAACTCATTTTCTGTTTAATTTAGATTTGTAGTTATAGTGGGGCACGGTGGCTGAGCACTTGCCCCCCAGCAAGGATGTGCCAGCCAAGTACAATCAATGAATTCTGTGTATGTCTGCATGTGTCTCTGTGTCAGCCCTGCAACTAACTGGCCATTGTCCAGGGTATACTTCACCTAAGACCCACAGTTTATGGGCTAGGCACCCACAATCGTCAGTCAGCACTGAAGAAGATTACGATAATAGTTTCAGTTTGTAAGTTGGCGTTTTTATATACACTATTAAACATGGCTAGTCTTGACATAAGGCTGATTACAGACAAAAATGTTTTACATAAGTGTATGATTATTGTCGAGAATTGGCTGCCATTAATTGTTCTGGAAAACAATTGCTTAAAATAGTGGGAACCCTCTAGGATAACTGGAATATTTTACAAAGCCTTTACCAGTAAAAACATATTCCCGCGTGTGTCTAACTGGAAATGAGATGCAAGAATGTATTATGACCACTTGTTTTTGTTCTTTTTGGCCAGCCCTTCTCCAAATGTATACTGTATGTAGACTATGCTCATTAAAATGCGTGTTGCTAAGGTACAATTGTATGCAAATGACTCTGGCGTACTCCCAAAACTCACTCTTTTGTTTTTCATTACCTTATTTGACGAACTAGCTTGTTTACCGTCCTATCAAATGACTCATTTTAATAATGTTTTGATCATGTGGGTGTCGATTTATCAGAATTTTTGTCTAAAGTGGATAAACAATGATGAAGCGTGATTGTGAGTAGGACTGGGCTCTAGCTTATGAGTCACTAATTTGTTTACCTGGTGTTTTAATAGGCCCGGGCCATGCCGATCCCTGAAAATGTTTTTGTTACGGGTGACTGTTTAATGCAGCAGGTTTCAAGAGGATTCCCTTTAGCTTGGTTTAGCCTCGGGCCCATATTTAGAGCTGAGAGAAGCCGTGGGCTGAGACACCTCCATTAACTTCTGTTTGTCACTGTTTATCCGGAGGTGTGCCTATTTACAGCTCGGATGAACTTACCCCAGTCACTAAAGCAAATGCAGTTATTCAATGCTTATGTTGATCCACAAACCCTGAAACGTACGTAAGCTAGCAACGTTTCCGGCTAAAGCGGAGTTCCCATTTTTAAGCATAATCGGGCTTTGAGAGCATTAACATGAACACTGTATTTGATAACAGTCGGGCTTAGAGAATAATTTAGGTAACTTGGGTAAGAGCAGTGGAACGAGACAAGAAGTGTATGTAACGCCAACCTATCATAATTGGCCACTTTATTAGGTAGACTTAAAGTGTCATCTGTCAACCCATCCATCCATCCATTTTCTTTCCGCTTGTCCGAAACCGGGTCGCGGAGGCAGCAGTCTAAGCAGGGAACTCCCGCCTTCGACCACCGCCTGATCCACATTGCTCCATGGTACCTCCCGCTGGGTGGTGGGTCCACGGGAGGGCCTGACAGTGTGTGCACGGGCGGGGACTGTCAACCTAACTGCTTTAAAAGGATTAGCACATTGTGTGGTCAGACTTGGTCTTCAGTGGTTTGTAGATCCCTCATTAGATTTTTGTCCTATTTTTGGTCTCTTCTGAATAATCCTATTGATGGTTTATATATATAAAAAAAAAAAAAAATCCTAGAAGAATTTCTGTAGATTAGCAGATTAAGAAGTACTCCATAGATCTCGCACTGTATTGAAGTCATTTACCAGCAAATTGCCTCTTGCTTTTTGTATATAATTAAATAGGTGACTCCCAGTATCAATTCTAATTCAATTGAGAGGCTATACACAATGCCAATACACAAACTCTAGCCTATAGTGTACTTAAAGGGAAACTAGACAGCATTTAACTGTTTCGTTCACATTTCTCCTTCACAGAGTTCCCCCTACAGTTTCAGAGAATACTGCTGTCCACAAAAAGAAAAAAAAAAACACAAAGAATATAGACTTTATATACAGACTCTATACGATCATAAAGCTACTGTTCAACACAAAAACACCAGGTCTGCTTCAGTTTCGCATCGTTTTATTTCATGGAGCTCTCTCTGTGAAAACCTGTTTAAAAGCAATTTGCGCTTTTGGCGAGACCTGTGACTGGACCCGAGACTTCAGCCTAGCAAGGAAGCTTCATTCACCCCACAACATTTAGGATCACACTGACTGAAGTTTTGTTAAAGTATAAAGCTGCTTAGTACCCCTTTAAAACAATCTGTGGTCATGTGCCTGCTCAGGTGCGAAGAAAACTGAACTGAAAACTAAAAACACAATTTGTTGAGCCACAGAAAGGCTATATTTTGTCAGAATTTCTTTTGCTGCTATGCTATGGGCAACTTTGCTGAACTCACACAAACAAGACGACCAGTCATTGTTTTGGGCAAAATGCCTTTGTGTCGTTGGTTGGTAAAATTCTATTACCTGACACATGCTTCCTAAACTTTTTATTTACTATTTAGCAACATTGAAATGCTGTGTTTGTGAAGTTCTGTGATTTTGCTGGCCATTGCACGGCCTTTTACAGCCAAATACGTCTTTCCAAACATTTCAAATTACATATAAAACATAAACAAGAGAGTTTTATTGCAATCTTGTCAAGTTTTCTTAAAGTGAATGTCAGACCAATACTCGTATCTCTGCAGAGACTAAAATTAGCTGAAGGACCTTGAAGTTTATTTTTATCAGAGACCAAAAACATTCCAGATTTCTATTTCTGGACTTGTGCTATTCAGAGGACTCAACTAAACCTCGGGCCGAGTCGTATCTTGCTCTTTTTGTTCACACAGATAGGAAACTTTACTCCCCAAGGGAAAAAAAGAACTGTGTGCTGAATTCTTGTCTCCTTGCTCTGAATGGCTATAAATGGTACAATGTGTGCTGGTCTCTAGGTAGAAATAGTTCACACTGTTACTGCTTTTACATTCAAGGCTGAACCTAAACATAACCAGGCTTTAAAGAACGTTTATTTTAGATTTAATATAAAAACATATATGTGTTCAGAACAAGGTTAGGGGTTTTTATCAGAGTGCTCAGTTATCAGACTTTCCTCCAACAATCACTGAAAATGTATCAGAATTATAAAATGTTTATAAAAACGGAAAAGGCCTTTATTTCAACATGGCTAATTCATTTAGAAAATTGCCAATGCTTTTCAGCTTTTAGGCCTTCAGGGGCAAGCTCGAGATAGCTGCCAGGAAAAGCATTCATACCGGTTGGTAGTGGTCACATGTGCAGACGGGGCTGGCTCACAGTCACCTGATAAAAGATGTAAAATTTTTGTTTCACATTTCAAATACATTTAGCAGAAAAATACATATAAACATTTGGTAATACATTACAAAATACGATCCATAAAAAGTGACTAGAAATCAAAATCATCCAAAAGGATAAGTCCAACCACATGGACATTGAAGCCAACATACAGCATGGGTATTTAAAAAACTTCTGCCCAGATGTGATGTCCATAAAAGAGTTAGTGTGTTTTATATTGTCAAAATAGATACAGTTTCCACATTTATAGCAGCCAGGGTTAGCGTCAGCCATGTCTTTTTCCTGTATAGGAGTATGGTAGATATTTACAAGTGAATTTCTGAGAGTGGGGGCTTTTCTAAAACAATGGTAGGGGTTTCTGGTATAGAGCATCTTTTAGTTGATGTTCATATACTATACACTATAGAATACATTCATTCCCATTAGTGGTCGCGGGTGACTAGAGCCTTTCCCAGCAACTATCGGCCTTAGGTGGGGTACACCCTGGACAATAACTAGTTTGTCGCAGAGCTGACACTGAGACATACACAGACAACCATTCACTTTCACTGTCATTCACTAGGGATCGTTTCATTTGACCCATTGACACTAACACATGCTTGTCTTTGGGCGGTGAGAGGAAGTTCCCGGAGAGAACACACAGTAACACGGGGAGGACATGCAGACTCCACCCAGAGAGATCGTAGTCGGCCTGAACCCACAATCGGAAGGCGATGGCACTAACCGCTTTGCCGTGGTGGCCCCAATATAGTGTGGTATTAGCAGCATTAGCTTCTGACTTCAAACTAAAGTACTAAAGTGTCATAAAACTAGTATCCCTTGTTTGAAATTGGTTGTAAATTGGTCTCAACTGTCTCAAAATGTGATGTGGGTGTCTCAAAATGTAACACCATAGAATGTCATGTAGGTTGTAGAGTTTACAGTGAGTCATGGCGTGTCAGTGTTTGAGATCATTTCATCCATATATCTCAGCGGCGCTCTGTCTGGTCTTTCTGAAATGACTCAGAAGTTGCAGTCTGTTTATATCCCCACTGTCTACATTCAGACAAACAAGCAAAGGCTAAACAAGGCTGCTCAGCTTCAAGAGTTTAACCAAATGCTTTCTGCGTGTGTTTTTTTACAGGCAAATTACCGCCCATTCCTGCGTCAGATCCTGGAGGAGGTCTTCCACCATGACAGACCAGAGTGTCCAGACATCGAGCACATGTCTGGGGGCCTCACTGACCTGCTGAAGACCGGCTTTAGTATGTTCATGAAGGTAAATAAAAACATTGCTTCTGTCTATGCTATTTTATGGATGGCAACTCTAATAATCTGGATACCTTTGGGCCGGTCCGAAGCCTGGATAAATGTAGTTTTATCACAAGGCAGGCAAGAGTTCCCTCCCCTCATCCTTCACAGAAGGTGCTCTTATGTAAACAAACCAAAACAGCTATTGTCATACATTTTCTGAGACAATGTGCTGTCTCTCTAAGATGATTTGAATGATTTTGAAAAGTCACTGTTTGCTATCTGAATTTTTGTAGAATGTGTCTATAGGGGAAAATGAGCTGCCTTGGCAGAGGTCTGTGCTCTTCAAATGCTTTTTAGTTTGTATTACTTTAGGGCACAATACATTTAACCTCAAAGAAAACAAAATCCAAAAAAGTGAATTGCTCTGATTCCTGCCATCTTTCTAGGTAGCTACCATTTTAGCAATAACAGTTAGATGCTATATATATTGCCACTTGCATTTAGAGGCACACATTACCTGAAACGTAGCATATAGCATCAATTAGCATAATCAAATCCAGTAGTGAACATTTAGTAAGTAAAAACATTTGGTTTTTCTTTTTATCTTCAACATTTTCTCATTTTCTTCCTTTTCCCACAAGCTACTATAACTACTGTTTAGCAAAAATGGCAAAAAAATGGCACTTTGAAAAGAGAACCATATTAACAATAAGGATATTATATAATTTCTGGAGATAATTACCCATCTCTGACAGAATGACAATAGAGAGCCATTACTGCCACTTCCCCTGCAAACTCCATTTAAAACATCAGCCAACGAGAGTGCAGAACTGTGGACTCTATCATTTGACTGTGCGCACCAGACTAGACATTAAGTGAGGCAGCCAAGACGAGAAGGCTGTTATCACGATCCCAGTTAAAACTCCAAAAATAACAGCACTTCTTCTCAACTGTAGGTGTATGAGACGCTCGGATATCTGTACAAACGCTTCCATCATTGCAGGAAATGAATGGGAAATCCGGGGAACAAATCAAGTAAATGCTGGTGTAGACGAGTGTCGATGAAAATGTAAATACATGAACTACACTTCTTTTAAACCCATACGCCAACCTTAGCTCACATGAATAATGTCTAGACCAGGGGTGTCCAAACTATGGCCCGGGGGCCAAATGCAGCAATTTTTTGACTTACCTCTCAATTGGCTCAAATGGTCTTTTTACTGCATTTGACTCTACATAATCCAAGTCCACTTTTCTGTGTGGTTATTGTTGTAATATAGAGGGGCAATACATGAATAAACCTGAACATAATTGGTCAGAAAACAGATACAACTGAAGGGGACTTTTGGTGAAGCGAAGTCGGGTCTGGGTTTGGAGGTATGGTCTGGAACTTTCCTAACAAATAAACTGGGAAGATTTAATAAAACTGACTATCTGACCCTATGATGTAAAGTGGGTCCTCTGTAGTCTGTAGAGGCCAGAGGAGGGACTGAAGTAAAACTTTATTGCTTTTGGTCAAACCCTCAATGTCTCATCTGATGTTGCTGTAGAGGCTAGGGGAGGGACAAAAGTGAAACTAGGCCTGTGCTGTCGTCCCCGACAACAAGGTGTATATCGGCGAAACGGCCTCATACGTCTGCCCCATACGTCTGCCCCATACGTCTGCTACAACTGTCACCAACGGGCACCTTAATCAGACATTGTGTGATTTCTAAGGGTTTTAATATTGTTAACGAGCAATTAAGAGGCCTCGCCCC
>JAVQKC010051111.1:0-27444 GCA_036025475.1 Philypnodon macrostomus | reverse complement strand
AGCTGTGGATTTGTCCTGGTTTAGACCTGGTTTATTCCTGGTTTAGCTGTGGATTTGTCCTGGTTTAGACCTGGTTTATTCCTGGTTTAGCTGTGGATTTGTCCTGGTTTAGACCTGGTTTAGCTGTGGATTTGTCCTGGTTTAGACCTGGTTTATTCCTGGTTTAGTCTTGTTCTTTTTCCTAGTTTTGTCTTTGTTTCATCCTGTTCATTTCTAGTAAAGTCCAGAATTACTCCTTCTTTAACCTTGTGGCATTTTCAGGTTGTTAGTGGTAATTAGCCTACAGATCTGAAACATAATCATAACAATTCTGGACCTCTGTGACCTTTATGCTATATGAGATTGACATGAACAGGAGCTATCTATTCACAAATGCATCTAACACTCCCGTCTACATCTTCCCCCCTTGTTTCTTGATACACTTTAAGACTGCCAGTTCTGTACGTCCATCTTCTGGCTGCTTCTCTAGCGCCACGACTTGTTACTGAAGTCTAAAGCAGTCTGAAGATGATTTTGTTCCTGGATTTTTTTTTTTACATCCCTGGCACGGTGGTGCAGGGGTTAGCACTGTTACCTCACAGCAAGAAGGTCCCGGGTTTGAGTCCTAGACCGGGCACGAGGGCCTTTCTGTGTAGAGTTTGCATGTTTCTCCCCGTGTCTGGGTGGGTTTCCTCTGGGTACTCTGGTTCCCCCCATCAACCCAAAACATGCAAATTAGGTTAATCCTCTATTTAGGTAAATCCTGACCAAGATTCTGGCTCAAGATCTGGAGATGGGCGCTGCACGGAGGCAGGTTGCCCCAGCGACATTTCTCTACAGGGACAATAAAGGTCAATAAATAAAATAAATACATACTGCACCTGCCGTCTTTGTGCTGAGATTTTGCCCTGAAATGATGCAATGACTAATAACTTATAAAACTCTAGGAAACGGATTGCAACTGTGACAGTTGACTTTTTGAGAACTTTTTATTAGTTTATAGTTTATCAGTTTGGGGTTGTGAGACTGGAGACTATCCCAGCAACGGTGGGCCTTAGTTGGTACCTACAGGACATGCCCAATGGCTGACACATACAGACAGTCAACCTTTCAGTATCATGTTCTTTCACTAGGGGACATTTTTTATACTTCCAATTGAATACAAAGTTTCTTAAAGGTGAATGCTACTTTTTTTCATTCCTCATTCATTTCTGTTTTAAAGCAATTTGTGTTTTAAAACCTGTGACCCGACCCAATAATCCACTATGTTACAAGAATTCTTTCAGCAACATCGTATTTAGTCATCACATTGACTTCTAAGCAAGGTTAACTAGTCAAATTTTACAGTGTGCTTTTGGAGGCACCTGGCGAGACGGCTCATTTTGCCTTTACACCTGCCATCAGCGGAGAGAGGAACACGGCTCCATTGAAATGCAGGTTTGGCTCAGAATGCAAATAGGTTCTTTTGACTTCTTGAATGTGTCTGCGGGTAATCTGGTTCACTCACGCTGGTGTCTAGCGCTGTGTTTTTGTTTGTTAAATAGCGTTAACACTGGCATAGAAGGAATGTGGCACGGGTTTTATGATGTCTTGTTGGATTTTCAGGTTGAATGTTTCTGGTGAGGTTTGGTTGAAACGGCTCAAAACATTGGGACATACTTTCATGCCTTTATTGGATAGGCCAGTGGAGACGAGTGGAGAAGTAATGGAGGAGAGATGGGGACAGACTTTTCAGAATTCAAACCCACAACACCGTGTTTGCATTCGTCCTGCATCTCTACTTATTGAGCTGAATGTAACACATGATTTGATTTTCAATAGATTTGCTCAAAAGTGAAGAATAAACATTCACTTTTCCCATTGACACGTTGATGTAACAAAAAGACTGTACCTAACCAATAAATCAGGCTGAAGTTTAGGTTTAGGTTGTAGTATTGACCGGTTTCCGATTAGCATAGCAAAGTTATGCTAGTGTACTTTTTTAGCATGGGCAATTTGTCGTGCTAATCTTACATTTACAAACCAGAGACATTGCGGTAGGTTCGAGTATCGTGGGCAAATGCTAATCAACACGATGATCAGGGAGTGATAGACTTTTAGTTGAGTGTTTTAGGTGGTTGTGATTTTCACAGTTTTTTTTTTTATACCAGAGAATTGAACCGGGGTACCACATCTCCGAGCCTGAACAAATAGGCTTCTTCCTGTGGTTTAGGGGGCTTTGTTTCACCTTTAATTAGCTCTTGCTTTTACTGTAGCTAACACGGTCTTATTTGTTGTTTGGTCCGACTCTTCCAGACAGGCAATAATGCTGCTTATTGTCTTTCCCCTAACATGTTGCTAGTTCTTGCTACAGGCTGGTTTCTATGGCACCCATTCACCAGAATAATGTCAGGCCGATTTGCATATTTTACAAACCATTGAATTGCATTAGCTATATTAATATTCAAAGTAAATAGTATCCTGTTTTAGAAAAGGCCAGAGAGAGTAAAAAATGTCAAATTGATATTACATTTGGCCCTTGCACAGAGCAGTTTTGTTTATTCATGGTATGTATGAAGAATTTTAAAATCACTTTTTTTAGAGGAGCACACCACAGCAAGGTCACAAGGTCAACAAAGTAAAAAAAAAATGGATGTAATTATCTTTTAAGCTAATATTACTAAAAAAGTAGTCATGGAATGCATTTTAAGGAAGTTTTTAATGAAGCATTCCAATCATACAGTATATTCAAATGAGAAAAGTGACATTTTAAACAAATTATGAAAGCCTTATGGCATCCACAGTACAGTACACAAAAAATGACCTAAACCAAACCGGACTACCTAAAATGACAGTTGGAGCAGAATAGTGGAATAAAGATAATATAGACTCACGTGCTACCATGTGATTTTCAATACATTGCTCACACAAAAGGAACAATCCAAAAAACCTTTTTACTATGGAACATATTGTTCCCTGTGTATCCTTTTGATTTCTGTGTGATTGCAAAAAAGCACTAAAGAACTTCTGTGAAAAGTCTGGACCGCCCCGTCATAACCACTTTTGTTACTCTGACCACATATGCTAATAGAAGCTCTGTATGATGGAAATGGCGTTGTGCAAAATGTAGCCGACTGTCTTTTTGGTCCATAATGGGCTTCCATCCAGCGCGCATCTGGGACCGAGCCCATTAGAGAGGTAGACGGCAATATGGAGCGGCCATTTGCATTTCATTTCATACCGAGGGCATATTGAAATGAAAATGAAACCGCACAAAGTAAGAGTAGTACAATAAGGGCTTATGTAATTAGTTTAAAGTAATTAACCATATTGGATCTTAGGAGATGTGGGCCGCTGTGCCAGTCTCCCAGTCATGATTATGGGATTTGGTGAGAATTTTGGTTAGTGTAACTATGCATTTTTAATTAAACAGCCTGAAAGTGAATGTGTTGGCTAAATAGGTTATTGTGGGGTGAATAAAGCTCTCTTTTACCTTGAAAGATATGCAGTCCTTGCAAGAATGAGTGCACCATTTCTGTGTCCCTATGTCCCCAGAAATCCTGGGCAGGGTATTGTATGGCAAGAAACACAAATAGATTTTTATAAAATAGGCTTTTACAGAACTGAGATGGAAAGATGCTAAACGTATCTGTTTTCTGAAGTTGAACCACAGACTTTGGCCAAAGCAGCTCATTTCCACGAATCACCCCCAAAATATTTTCAACATGTATTTGTGTTGTTTCTAATCTTCCCTGAAAATTGCATCCAAATCAATGCAGTATTTTATTTGATTTTTTAAATAAAGTTGCTTACAGATATACCATTCTTTAAAAAAAAACACAAAAATATCCTGGATCCAGACGATGATTCGGATCACTCCCAAAATCCAATCAATTGTTCCCTGAAAATTTCATCCAATACCCTACAGCAGGTATTCTCAAAGTCAAGAGTTGGGAACTCAAAAATCGTCCACAGCCCCTCTAATCCTAAACCTTATGTCAAAATACAAAACGTAGTGACCTATTTCATCCAAATTTGTATTGAAAACATTGAAAACAATTGCTCGAACTGATTTTTGAGTAAATGTAATATAATTGTCCACATATTGATTATTCATTTCAACCTAAATTTATTTTTAAGACTGCTGTAGAGGCTTTGGTGGCCCCCCTGTAGGACCTTCACGGACCCCAGACTGCCCTACAGTACTTTTTGCATTTAGTTGCTCACAGACAAACTAACAAACAGGGGTGAAACATGTTTTCAAGGTTCTTTTTTGTGAGACAGAGAGCTTTTGTTTACCTGCTTTACATGTTTCGACTACTTCCTGTAGTCTTCGAGCTCTCTGTCTCAAAAAAAAGAACCTTGAAAACAGTTAAACTTAAGAAGACAGTATGAATTTTCACCAAAGAGGGGTGAAACATGACCTCCTTGGCGAGGGTAATGGCATGGTTGCATTGCTCCACTTGAAATCATTTCGTAGGATTTTGCATGAGTTACTGTTTGTATATGGCCGCTATGTTTTGCCCCTTGCTTGCTATTTATTCTTCACAATGAAAATGTATTCTGCACATTTCAGTATGACTTGTATGAGACCAACTGTGCATCAATTTTGCTTCAAGGTCAAGAGCTCTCTAATTTAATTAAAAAATACTGCACTGTGCAATAAAACAATGACGGCCAGACCAAAGCCATCAGTGTCTTTGACTGCGATGGGTGAGTGGGTGAATGGAAGCCTAATGCATAGTTCTTTGAGTAGCTACTGTATGTAGGTGGGAGAGTGCTATACAAAGACAGCCATCATACAGCAGTATAGTTCTCAACATGACCGATCTAACTGAAATCAAGCCAATCAGCCATTTTAAGGGCCCTATTATGGTTGGCAGTAGAATCTTTACCTATCATGACTATGGTTGCACCAGTGTGATTTTTTTTTTTTTTTGAGATTCAGAAAAAAAATCAGTTTGAAATTCTCTTTTTCAGCGGAGTCCTGGCCCCAATGGGGAACCTACTGTACATGTTTGTTTGTGTGTGTGTGTGTGTGTGTGTGTGTGAGTGAGAGAGACTGTTGGTGTGGTATGGCTGCCACATGCCTCTTAATTGTGAAGCAAATTAACTATCTGGAAAGACCCAAAGTAAATCCAGAACTTCCTTCCATATATATTTTTTAATATATCCTTCACACTCATTTTGATTGTTTGCATTGGCAAGTGGGTGTGGTAGAAGGGGGAAAGAGGGCCTACATTGGACTGAATTTTGCAAAAACAGTCATGTAGACCATTTGGTTATCGCTCCCTTTACATGAACTTGTGCAGGTCTAAATGTCTACCATAGAAAACACCTGCTTCAAGAGCCTTCCCTAACAATGGCGCTAATTAACTGCTTCATGGATTGTGCCTATGCTGCACATCTCCCCTGGTTACCATCTCCCTCTGTGCATCCCATCTTGATGCTAACACGTAGGAAGCTTAGCACCTGAGGAGGCCGGCCAATCGCGGCTCTTCTCTGGGATGAGCTAAGTGTCATTGCTAGGCATTACATCATGATGGTGAGTCACTCAGTGGGAATAACAGGCGCCTATAGCTCCACCCTTGAAGGTATGAGGAGACGATGGGGCACACTTCAAAAGAACTGTCTCTGACCTGAGTCTATTATACACCCTCACCGAGCCTTTAATTATGGCGTAAGCAGCATTTTTCCATCAGCGGACAGGGCTTTGTAGTTTGATGTTGGGTTTGTGGAAAAAAGGATTTGATGATGGTCTAGACTTAAAAACTAATGATTTGAATAATAAAGCAAGATAATTAAAGGGAAAGTAGTAGGCCTTGCACATGCACAATATATCACAAAAAATCTAAATATATCACAAAGAATCTACATATTTCACAATAATGTCATTGTCTCTAATCTGACATACTTTACTCCTTTTAGAGTTCATTTTTCATGATTATTTTTTTACTTTGAACTTTTAACCTTCAAAAGCCAACTTAGCCAGAAACATGCAGGCTTTAACATAGTCACTTTTACTGTAGTTTTGGTTCTGATTGAAAGCTATCCATAGGTTACAGTGTTTGCCTGAGGTTTTTGGTCTTGCATGTTATTTTCTGCAATTAAACATGATCAATCACATTGTTATTTGGGAAATTTACTAATGCATTCAAAAGCATATAGCCTATGAACAAACGTTGCAAAAACATTTGGTTAGCAGTTGAACTATTTCTGGTAGATTTCAATTTAAACATCAATGTAAAATAAAATCCACATCTAACTTAAAATAAATAAATAGAATATCATCAATAATAATCATTTATGAGTTACAGTGTAAAACAATGTAGTTTGCCAATTTATTTTAGTGTTTACCAGATTTGGTCTACGTCCCATAGTTTGATCTCACTAACTTCACCCTCAGCAGTGTGCTACAGAGGAACAACAGCACAAACTAATATACTCCCTAATATAATGGTCGGGGAAACACTGGGTTTATTTACCTGCAACAAGCCAGATCTTGTCTTGTCTATGAGCGTATAACTCTGTCAGCCCTGTGACTAAGTGGCCATTGGCCAGGGTGTACCCCACTTGGCCCATAGTTGCTGAGATATTTCATGCATTGTCCTATTAAATTTGTAACATAAAGTTTCAATAAGCAGTTACTGTCAACAGAGAGGATTTAACGTGTGCTCTTCTTTGGTCTCCTTGCATCATCAGGCATCATTGTAGCCTACTAGGACTTCTGAACTAGTGTTTAGCAGGTGAAAATGTTTATTTCAGGGTTGCATGCCTCGGGTTGGGGTCCGGCTCGCGGCGCTTTGCCGGGTTTCGCTCCCCGCAATTCTTTCTGATTTCCTGTACTGTCAAGCCCAAAAAAAAAGGTTTCATTTTAGATATTGCCACAATTTAGTTAAGATCACATTAGCACTTGACCTTACTAAAACCCTCCATTGACCGGCAGCATAGAGCTTTCAAGAATGTGATTAAAACCTAACAAGGTTGGGACTGGGCACAGTCCACTTCAAATCTTCCAGACTTATTAATTTTTTAACTGAACCAGATTTATTGACTACATATAAATAACATAATAACACTTTCACAATTTCTTACCTATTCAAACCTGTTGAAATATTATTTCACTTGACAAGAGATGGACCTTATGTGAGGTTCACCCTGGACAGTGACCAATTGCATGGCTGATACAATAGACATAAAGACGAGCAATCTCACATTTGTTCAATATGGACCACCAAATTTCCTAATGCTGTGTTCACACCAAACGCGACAAACGTAAAATCTACTTGTTGCTTGACATTTTCAAACATGTCGCGAAAACTTCCTTTGCTTGAAGAGCAGTCTGTTGTCATCATGGCCGTATGACAGCTGTGAAAATGCCAGTTGGATGAGCAGTTTATAATAGACCTCAGACCCTCCTCAGTCAGTCCTGTTGATAATCTCATCACATGTGGGTTTCGTATGTTTTCTGATACGTGGACCAGCCTTCACAGGAGAATCTCCGCTTCAGATCATACAATTACTGTTGTATCTAATTACTCACTACAGTATCTCAGGAGACTCTGACATAGATCAGTTTAGTATTCTTGTCTGTATAAACCAACACAGATGTGTTTATTGCTCCGTACAGACACTTCTATCTATGTGATCCTCTGACGGCCCCGCCCTGAGGCTACGTCGTCAGCGCCACAAAAGCAGGCTCCTAATTGGTTATCGCGCCGCAAAATTTCGCCCTGGGTCTCTTCGCGTGTTTCACCTTTTCGCGTCGCGTGTTTCGCGTTGCCACTTCACGTCTATAGCGCCGTAGAATGATTTGTTGCGCGAAAACGCACCTTTACATAGACTTAACTTTAAAATTTGTCGCCGGTTTCGCGTCTGTCGCGTCTGGTGTGAATGCACCATAACACATGCATCTTTGGGTGGTGGTAGGAAGCCTGAGTACATGAAGAGAACTCCTGGTGTCACTGGAAAGACATGCAGCCTCAGACGTAAGAGATTGTGTTGTCTAGTCCAATGATCTAACCCACAACCTCCTTGCACTGGCCAGTGTTTTCCATTAGGTCATATCTATCTGAAGTCACAAGAAAATCTTTGTGATAGCTTTTTTTATGTAATAGTCTATTGTTTTTTTCAGCACTTGGCTGCGTGATATGAGACAAAACATTTGATATGTTGAAATTTCATTATTCATATATTATATATATTCATTATTTATTGAGAACCAAAACTGATTGGTTGAAAATTGATTTACAAAATTTTGACCTATATTTAGGGGTAGTAAAAATATAAGATCAAGATCACAATTTTGATTTTCGTCATGATTTTAGTTGACTTTGTGTTTTTTGACTTACACAGTAATCTACTGTGATCAGTGTCTTCAGGAAACATTTAACTACAAATTCAATGCACCATATTTTCCGCACTATAGGGCGAACTGGATTATAAGGCAATGAATGGTCTATTTTCATATATGAGGCGCACCGGACCATAAGGCGCATTAAGCGAAACAAAAAAGTCAGTCAGTCAAACTTTATTAAACGCGTTCACAAAAACTCTCAACATTGTTCAAACGTTAATGGGCGTATTCACAATAACTTTCAACCTTGTTCAGTTGTAACACGTAAAAACTATATGGCCATTTTGGGGTCATATATAAACACTACATTAATAATACACTACTAATATAACGGTGAAGAATAGTACGGGTATGGATTACTCCGCGACGCTCCTGACTCCCGGAGCTTTGTAGTTTCCCCAAAACATTTTGACGGAGCGCCTTGAGCGCCGTGTGACACAAAATCGCTTGGAGGTCAGGAAGCACAACCAGAATTAATCCATATATAAGGCGCACTGTTGGTTTTTGAGCAAATTAAAGGCTTTGAAGTGCGCCTTATAGTGCGGAAAATACGGTACATCTAATACATCCAATGTTCATCAGAATACTTAATACCATTTATTATTATATGTATTAATACAAACAGTAGCATTGTTACAGTAAAAATGACAGTGAAGAGCAGAGCATAAATGAATGCCACTGTGTCACGATTCAACAGTCTTCCCAACTTCATATCACGATGAGATTTTTCTGTACTTATATTCCAATTTTTGCCACTCGGATATTTTGTGTATTGTGCCGTCCTATCAGATAGTTTTTCCAGTTCCACCTGTTCTTATTCACCCTTTGCACTTTTCCATTTGCCCCTCCATACATCTACTTCTCCGTATTTGACGTTTGCTGCGTTTGATCACCCTCAGTGTCAGATATCATCTAATTAGGCGGTCAAAAGCGGGCCACAGCCTAATAGCAGAGAGCTGGATATAGCAGTGCGGCACTGGGCCCATATGGAAATCACATACGAGCGGTTGCTGAGGTCACACTGATCCAAATAAATGTGTTTACGTGTCGCGGGAGGGGGAGCAGGTGCTGGCAGCGGTAACAAGGTGAGTGGAGGGGCGGGTTGTTGCTAAAACAAAAGATAATGCAACAGGAGGGAGACGGGAGTCGATGGTAATCGGGTTTGAGGATGTGTTCTTCAAGGTGGTGAATTAATGTTATAAAACAGGATGCACTAGAGGTGGGCCATATGGCACTGTCATTTTTCTGTGTTTGTATTAATAGAAAAAAATGAAAAGAAAAAGTATTGAACATTGAGTTGAATATACATTGGTTTTGTACTTAAAGGTTTCATGAAGACACTCCATAGTGCTCTGTGTGAGACAAATGATACAAAGTCAACTAAAAGTGTGATTGAAATGGATTGAAATCCCGATCTTGGCATAATGAAAATCATGATATGATTTTTACAATATTGCTCACCACTGGGATTCACATATGGGCAGTGTTTTTAACAACATATTCATATTCATATTTATATATCATTGCATTTGATTAATATCGCAGTTTGAGATTGTTTTTCGAATGGATAAAAACAGGCAAAAATATCAACAATTACAAAAAAAAGAATAATCAGGCTGCACAATATATCTCAAAATTAACCAATTATCAATATCACAAAAATCTAAATATTGCAATTACACCATAGTCTCTAATCTAGATTTTTTCCTATTAGAGCCATGAAATAAAATGAGCATATCATATAATAATGATAAATAATATTAGGATGATTGTGGGTGTGAACCTCAGCCAGTTCCAGGTCAGAAGTATATACATTATGAGGAAATCTAAAAAATAAGTGGATGAATAGTCGATTTGACCCATTAAGCATAGAAGTACACTATTACACTTATTTGTATTGGTTGGGCAAGTGGTTTTGTTGACTTTCCCCCAGACGATTCAATGTAAATCTTTCATTTATTATTAATTTATTCCATGGGGAGTATACTCTGGAAAGGGGCCAGCGAGATGCAGGACCTGTTAAAAATATTATTTCAAACCATTGTCTTTTGCGTGGTTGGCTTGGTCATATGGGACAAATGTATGGGCATGTAGTACAATTGCAATAAAAACCGGCTCAATTTTAATGATTTAGACTTTCATTTTCAATTTCAATTTATTATATTTTGAAGGTTTTTTTATAATTATTTTCCCCACTCTTTTATACCTTGTGACCTCAAGCAGCCCTCTTCAAGTGCACTCCAATCCAAGGCAACCTACAGTCTCCATTGGTAAAATTTTAACTACCTTCAAAAGCGCTCTTTCTCTTTCTTTTCTGAAATCGTCCGAAGCCTGTTGTGCTTGTGCCGATAATCCCTCATTTGCTCCGGCGCTGCCCATAAAGGGGTCCTCTGCTATTATGTGTTTTATGGCCTCGGCTGCTGCGTTGGATGGGATCAAGAGATTTATTAGACTTTCACACCAATGCCATTGTTGTAGCACCGGTGCTAGACAAAGGTAGGGGTCTGAGGTGGGTGGGGGAGGGGTCCCGGGGCGGCGGGTTACACAATGTAAAGTATCATCGAGAAAGAGGTCGCCATGGCACTTGAACCACGCACTCATTGTTTACTCCGCCTTTGGTACAGAGCCATTAGGTGTAGTACAGCGTTAACACAATGCTAATGCTATTGGTCATGGGCAGATGTTTAGGTGAAGGTCTTCATCAGTGGATGAGGCTATGGTAATGACAGTAGGCTTGAATGGAATTACATACACTTAGTTGATACACAAGGGAAATTACTCGATTGTGGCAGCTTGGATAAGTATGCCAACAATTGAAATCTAGGTAAATAAAAATTAAAAAAAATAAATAAATAAAAAAAATATATATTATTAAGAAAAAAATAAAAGATGAGATTTAAATAATGTACATATTCAAGTATTTTGCCCAATTACAAAATAATTCACTTTTATAATGTTTTTTGTATTAGTGTCGACCAGTGGTAGTAGTCCTGGTTTAGTCTGAATTTGGACCTGCTGTGTTCCTGGTTTAGACCTAATTTTCAAATGTTTTAGTTCCTGTTTAGTCCTAATTTAAGACCTGGTATAGTCCTGTTTTAGTCTTGGTTTAGCCCTGGCTTAGTCCAATAGGTGAGGTGGTACTTTGTTTGAAAATAACTGGTGTAGACAAAGCCCCACATGGCATTTTATTATATCCCATGGCACAGTTAAAGTAATGGCAAATAATATTTTTTTTTTGCTATTTCCTTTTGGCCTTGTCTACATTAACAATAAACCTCTACAAAATAGAGTACAATACATTTACATTCTAAGTTGTGATGAATGTTGTGGTGGGTGTTATTGAGGCTGAGGAAGGGGCTTGTGTGGCGTGAATTGGAATTAACAGGTTGCCGTGGAAACCATATTGTGTACCTCTAGGAGAACAAAGACGACCAGGAGGGGAGCATATGTGTCTGTCATTGTTTTGAAAAATGGGTCCTTAGTGTCTCCAAAGGTCTCTATGCGATTTCAGTGTGAATGCCAAGGAGAAAATAAATGTTTTTTAGCACTATAGTCCATAGATTCTATACAAGGGTTGGGCAAACTCTTTCACTCAAAGGCCATATGGGGTTTAAAAATGTGCCAAGTGGGCCGGCTGATATTGTATTCTTTGTAAACTGCAACCATTTCTTGACAAATGAGTCATACAGCCTTCGATCGGACCTCAGTGAAAAAATATGTCAGATATGTGGAGTTAACTGGTTACTGCAGGTTATAGCAATGTGAGTGATAAACTGGCAATATTTTATCATTTAAAAAATATCAGAAAATGCTAGGTGGGCCGGATTAAAAAGCCCAAAGGGCCGCATGTGGCCCCCGGGCCGCAGTTTGCCCACCCCTGTTCTATACTATACAATTCAAGCATTTAAATGAGTTTTATTAATTAGTACTGCTTTTGGCTGCTCCAAAAAACATGACTAAAAATGTTCACAGTTCATGAAGTTTTCTCAATAGCTTACCAGATTCCAGATTCGTTATTTTAAAAATGTGTGTAGTTTTTTGGAAACATGCCTGTCTGCACCCATTCCCCAGTACAATTTTTTTTCCACATCAAAGACCATTACAGCTGACAGAATTACAAAATGCCACTGAAATTACAAGGCAGATTGGTTTTGATCAATATTAAGCAGAAACAGAATATTTATAGAAAATCTAGTTGAGATGCACTGGAAACGTGTATATACTAATACTACTACTAATGTTGAGGAAAAATGCTCCAAACATTACAATATTCCAGATAGATTTTTCTATTCTGCTTTGAAGTGTTTATGTATACACCAACTGAAATGGACAAATTCGGCAAAAAATAAATAAAACATATAGAATATTATTTTTATTTTCTTTTAAAGTCTGGAAATAGTTTTATTCAGGTATAGAATTGTATGTCAAGCATTTCGAAACGACAGAGTTCACCAAACTGCAATGGAAACACTTTTCACTGATGCTGAAGATTACATGATTGAAAAAAGATTGCAATCAGTCTGAATATTTTCTTTATATTAGTTTGTCCACTTTCCAATCAGCCTTTATTTCTTGAGCACTTTCTCGAGTCAACAACACAGTCGACCAAAGTGCTGGACACAAAAGTCAAGGCAAATATGAATACAAACACAAATAGATAGAGAATGGTTACAGATGTGACATTGTGGGGCCATCCTGACAGTGGAGAATAATAAACCAAAGCATTTAGAGAATAAAAACAACCGTAAAAGTCAACATCTCAGATTGATTTAAAAAACAAAGAGAAAAAAAAAGTGTTTTAAGAAAGAACTTAAAACTGGAAGTGAGTCAGCCTGTCTGATGTCTAAAGGCAACTAATCCCATAACTTAGGAGCAGCAACAGAGAAAGCATGACCACCTCACTTTCTTTTAGTCTTTGGCATGACGAGTGGGCCTTAATTTGCCTTAGTTTACCTGGGATAGCTGCAATATGCAAATATGTGCTTGTACCATATTGTACCTGTGCAAATGGCATTCAATTCTATTCTATTATAAAAATGTGATTCTATTTAGTATCTACCATAACTCCAAGTCATAACGTCCATCGCCATGGTTTTGGAATAACTGTTTGAGAGATGAGTCCCCTAGAAAGACTGTCTTATAAATAAAATAGTTTTAGCATGTAAAAAATATACTGAAAGCCTGGATGCAAATTGATTGAAAAGCAGTTAATGTGACATCTAGCTAAACTAATTTCACACTGTACCTGTATTGTTTTTGGATACATTAATTTCCTACCTGCTAAACCCTACATCCTAATCCAACCGTCCTTGTGAAACACTTGTCACCTTCTCTCCTCACACCCTTCCATCCAAAAACACCTCTTTCTAAAACTGGACCGTTTCTTTAGTATTTCGTCCTGATTACGTCCCTTCTGAGTGACAGCTGTCCTTTTTATCTCCTCGCCTCTTTGCCGCTGGTTTTATGAGCTTGTTAAACAGCAAAGAGTGTAATTATGTCGCTGTGAGATATTTCCGTACTCTTGGAAGTGGAAGCGGCCGGGCCTTTTACCGGGGTTAGAGGTTCTATTCCGCAGTATGTTATAGATGCGTGGTGTTGACAGGTGATAAAGGGGGCCTCTTAGTTTTCTTGGCACTGCTATCTTGGCCCTTATTTAGCAGTTTCTCTGGCACTCCCATCTTGGCACGGTTATTTAGTGGATTTTCTCCAGCGAATTGGCTCAATGCAGTGTTTTTTTGCTGCATAGCTGGGTTCTAAATGTAGAATTGTACCAAGCCAGTAGAAAGGGCCGGTCTGTGGGATACAATATCATAATCAATAAGTCTGGGTACATTTAGTCTCATTGTAATATTGCAGACAGATTATGTCCAATGCTATTATTTATCACATTAAAGACACTATTTTTTAGCTGCCTTCCTTGTTGAACCACTGTCTAAGTAGAATAGTATTATGAGGTTAGCTTTGTTTTGCTAATAGAAGGAGTTACCATAATGGACTGATGTTCAATAGAGATTTGAACCAGAATTTATAAGGGCTTTAGAAATACTATATTTGAAGGTCATATTTTCTGCAAAAATTTGACTTTTCTGAGCTTTTAATCATGTTCTAATGTTGATTCTACCTCAAACACATACCCAAAGTTGCGTTTTGTTTCATTCGGCCATGTTTGATTTAATTATGTTGAACTATAGTCCTCTCCAAGAGCTGAAAACGGATTGACCAATTTATGATGTCTTAAATTGGGGCAAACCATAAAGAAGCATTGTTGCAATCACCATTTAACAGTATATCTGATTGGAGAACATGTGTGTTCGGCTGTGAGGGTGTCAAGGCTTTGTTTATATCACAGAAGAAGTAAGAAGTGGTTGGAAACCGGAAACCGGGACAAATGGTTTGGTCCTGTTTTGAGACAGGTTCTCATCGAGTTCAAGTGGAATCTACACAAAACGGCTTCTATTAGGTAAATATGTGCAAAAAAAAAGCATAATATAGGACCTTTTTAAATACATTTTTCATTCATTGTTTTTCACATTATGGAGGAAACCTAGGTTGGCCATTCCAATCCTCTCTGGTCTCTCTGTCTATAAAAATCCATACTGGGAAATTTGAGTGTAAGTTGGTGAGCATGGCTTGCTCGGTAGATGCTATCAAAACAATATAGATCACATACTACAAACATTATATATTTTATTTATTTAGAAGGGTAAAAAAAAGAACCAAATGACACAGTGCTATGCAAATGTAGTTGGTACTTTTATTATTAAAGTGAGCAGTGGTCCATTTTGGTCCCTGAATCACAAGTTAGCAGGTTAAATACAAAGTGATATCAAGTCTTTCTTGTTTGATTGAAACCTTTATTTGACTTGCACAGAGAACATAAAACATAACAAACACATCAGACAACACAATAACACAAAGCACATAATGAGACCATCAGACATGTTTCATGTTTCAAGACATTCAGCATGGATGTGGAGTCCATGGTGATGAGAACGTGCATGGTGCTAGATAAAGTCTCCATTGAGTTTGTTAAACAGCTGAATACTGTGTGGGACGAAGGAGGTGATGCCTCTTTTGGTCTTCATCCGGGGCATCATGTACCTTCGTCCAGATGGAAGCAGCTTGTACTCGGGCCACATGGGATGGTGTTCTTCTGAGACAGATTTAGAGTGTATTTGTCTGTCAGAGTTGATATACTGTCCATTTCTGATGTGTTCTTCCATTTTTGTCTCTTCAATTCCAAGACAATTGGGTAGAATGCAACCACGTTTCTATCAAGAAAAAACCTTCTTGCAATTGTTATTGACTGACCATTGATTGTAATTTTGACACGCTGACATGATACCGTAACCCCTTTAACACTTTAAGATCTTTGGGTCAGAGTCTATATATAAGTCTATGACGCAGTTAAAAAAATTTGAATTTTGTCAATTTGAATTCCAAAAACACTTTTAAACCAAACCTTTTGCCTTTTAACCAGCTCTATCAACTTCATATTATTTATTTTAGCTCTTATCATCACTGGAGAATGCTCGTGTCGGCAAGGAGTATGTTTTTGCACAAACACACCGGTTATCTCCATGATGTAGAGCCCTTGTGTGCCCAGATACTTAGCATAGCATGAGTTCGAATGGATTTGGTGCACACGCGGTTTGGCCAAGTTGTCGGTATCGATCAACATTTCTTTGGAGCAATGCTGTGAGTTTTTGTAAATCAAAAAAGAGAATAAAAACTCCATGCCACACTATCATACAAATGGCTGCTGTTGGTATTTTAGCATCTGTCCAAGGTTTTTGAAGATTTTGTACCAGGCATTGTGGTTGGTCTGATAAATATGCCAAAGTACAGTCAACTTAACCACAGATATCTAATCTTGTTTTATAGAATTCAGCGATGATGACATAACTATCAGACTAAATGTTCTGGATGTATCATGTATATTTCTGTATCTGAAACAGAGCAATTCTGGCCCAAAATGTTGCCTAAGAAATATAAATCTATGTTATGACCAAATTTACTTTACCTAGGGTATATAGATCAAATTACCCCTTACACTGAGTGATATATGGACTACAGCAGAATATCCATTTTAATTGCATGGGTGGAAAATGAGTTGTAACCAAGTTAGCCTGTTAGCCTCCCCTGGCCTCTAAAGCAAAATCAGATCAGACTTTGTGGGTTATCACTTTAACCAATAGGAGTTGAGTTTTACTTTAGTCCCTCCCCTGGCCTCGACAGACTACAGACAACCTACATCACTTTACATCATAGAACAGGGTCAGATAGATCAGTTATTTTTAAGAATATTTTTTAAAACTCTTTTTATTTGCGGAAACTAAAAAAATGGCATCCTCAATTAAACTTTTATGTCAATAAAAAAACAAAAAAATATCTATATCTATTTTGTTTGCATGAAATATAACCACAGACAGTGCTCTGACATTAGTTTGTGTCTATATGGAACCAAATCACCTTTCTTCATTTCTGAATTTACCGAACCATGTCTAGATCACTTACCAATGTGCTGACCTACTGGCAGGCCCAAAGAGCGGTCTCCAAATGCCACGTCATACTCCTGTTTGGCTGTTTGTCGCTGGGCCTCACTGAGAGCGAGCGAGAGAGAGAGAGAGAAAGAGAGAATAGCCACTGTTGCCTGTGACTGTGTGTGCTTGGACTCGGTTCAAATGTGTTCCCTGTCCGCAGCCAAACACCTCACTTATTTAGTCTCACCACAGTCATAGAAAAGTCCCGGGACTCTGTCAACTCCTACTTCCTGGGACATAGACTTAAATTATTGGGCCGTGCCTTGCATTTATTGAACTGTGAGCTGCTCAGAGTGACTAAAACAATTCAGCATTTCGATTTGGAGGAAAACACAGAGAAAATGCATAGAATATATGAACTGATTAAACTGCAAGAATGCAAGGTCTCCATCAGATTTGCATCTCTCTATCTTTCGTTAAGCATTGTTATGAGACCTGTGAACTTGATCTGAGAAAGGGACATTGGATCAGTGCACTATTTTTTGCAAGGCTGTTTTTTCACCAAGAGGCACAAGAGTAAAGTGCAGGGAGCTTCATTCACCCCACGACAACTTATTCAGCCATCACATTGAAGAGATGTTACCCAATGTAACACAATTGTTTAAATAGAAAATTGGGTTTTTTTAAGCATGGTACTCTACATTCACAAAGGAAGCAGTCCAACTATTTTGCTATGTATGTGCTATGTATGTACTGTAGTAAGTACCTTCTAGTATTGAAACATTCCTCAACCTTTTTATTGACATCTAATGAACACTCGCAGATAATGACGAATGACAAATTGGCACAAATGGTGTCTGTAAGTGTGTCCAATTATATGTGGGTGATATTCTAACCTCTGGCTGCCTACTTCATTTTCTATTTGTTTGCAGCTGACAGGGCTGCGGTTTAGCTCAGTCGGTAGAGCATGCAAACCATATTCAGAGCTTGAAAAGCTCAGTGTTGTGAGTTCAAATCTGTCTCTCAACAGTTTGCCAAATGTCACCCACTCTTCTTCCTGATTTCCTGTTGTGACATCGCAATTCCATTTGAACATTTACCTTTTTAGTAAAATCTACACTCCATTCATTCATAAGGACAGGTTTAAGCTGGACTCAGAGACGCCATACAATAAACCCTATACTGCCAGCTGAAATGAATGCCATGCCCTTTGATGACCTAGAATCTTCGTGCTTTGAGGTGGAATTGACGCTGTCATCGACACATTAGCTCAGCAAAGTCAAATATGTTTTGGATTCCTTCCCTTTACACCCAGTCTCTCTCGTTCTTGTTAGAAATCCTGGCATAACTATTCTTTTTAAAGGTAATTTTCTTTCAATACATGTTAGTTAGTTAGTTAGTTAGTTAGTTAGTTAGTTAGTTAGTTAGTTAGTTAGTTAGTTAGTTAGTTAGTTAGTTAGGTAGGTAGTTATTTTTTACATTTTATTTTTCAGTTCTGTTACAACTTTGTCGGGTATTTCATTTCCAATTCATTTTTATTCCGGACTCATGGTCGAATGAGTAAAAATAAAATCACAGTGTGAGTGCTTTGTTAGCTTTGTATAGATTTTGTGCCTGTAAGTAGGCACCCAACCAAACACATTACAACATACATAGTCAACTCCCACTTCCTGAGACTCTAACTTTAAAAGAATCAAATGGGGAGGTCCTCAAATCTTGATCAACCCCTGAGTTAAATGGTCACCTTCTCAAATTTCGCACCAAAGTAATGATAACTTCCATGGGAACGGCAAGCAGAATGAGCTTACAGTGACTGAGCAGACAAACCAGGCGTCACGTTAAGAATGGTCCGGTTGTTCCGTCGGAGGTTTGGACAGTGTGTGATCAGACATGGCTAGCTTCCCAAGGACAAGGGGCTCTTTTCCATAGCTACTTGCTCATTAGGAAGCACATCTCACATTGTTTATGGACTTTAATGAGGCTGCCCTGACCGAGGGATGAACAAATATACAAAGAGAGATGGTACAGTCTTTGATCCATGCCTGGCACGGGCAACTCGGGCTAGCTACAGTAGCCAAAACAGTTGTACTATTCCATATGAAAATATGATGGTTTAGGCTAAATCACATAGTAGTAGTTTGGTTGATTTTTTTTTTTTAATGTTTTTTTGATAGACAAGAAAACCTTTGTCAAAAAACCACAGCAAACATAATGGATTATGTAGTGTTGAAGATTTTGTCAATAAATAAATAGATGATGATACAAAAGTATAATAGCTTGATCTTATCTGAGAATAAATTAAGAATTGTATGCCTGGAAGTATTCTTTCATTCATCACCACCTGTTTATTTGGGTTGGGGGTTACCAGCGACTGGAACCTATCCCAGCAACTATGTGCTTTAGAAGTGAGTAAACCCCAGTTAGTTGCAAGGCTGACACAAATACATACACTGCTATGTAACCATTCACTATCAGATCAATTCACTATGTGCAGATTAGAATTATGCTAACCTTTCTGCCATCATCAAAGTTTTACCTAAACTAACTGGCTCACCTATGCAAGAAACTGTTAACTCCAGCCAGTTAGCAAAGGGTGTGTGGGTTCAATCCAATTACTATCTTTCTGAGTCTGCATGTTATTGCTGAGAGTTCTAGGGGTTAGACGATTTGGATTATCAAAATAAATCTAAATCTTCCACTCTGCTAGTGTTTGTCTATGTGTCAACCATGAGAAGAGTAACTGGCCATTGTCCAGTGTTTACACCACCTAAAGCTCCAGTTGCTGGGGTAGGCTCCCGTCACCCAGAACCCCTAACAGGAATCAGCCAAACAACAGCCACACATCTGCACCACATAGCTTCTTGGTAATCTCGTTAATTTTACTATACAAGTCTTTTCTTGTTTTAGCTTTTCCTTTTCTCATTACTGCTATAGTGCCGCACAGTCTCAAGGCACCATTTACCGAGGACATTGAGGAGCTTAATTAGTTCATTCCGGGATATGGCTCTACTTCTCTTGTCGCCTGATGGCTTCAGGGCCTCCGGAGACCCTCAAATGCCAGCTCTCTGTTGCATAAAAATCTCCGAACTGTACCGAATACCAAATAACCTGTTAGCTAAATAAGAATATGAAATATTTGCGGGCAGTTCCTGAGAATCCGTGTCATTTTGTTTGGCAATAGTTAAGAAAATCCTGCCCGAGCCCTATGGATATCAGTTTTGTCACAGCTGTCTTCTTCAGAAAATGGCCCCAAAATTAAGGCGCGAATAGAAAATTGAAAGTGTTTTCTGGGCTAAAAAAGAGTTTAGTTTAATGGAGCAATAAAAATAACCCCTTACAAAGCAATCAGAGTGCTAAATTGACTTTGTGTCTGCAGGCCATTTTACATGCCACAAGTTTTAGTTCCTCTAACATTAGTAGCTTTTCATGAAGAATTAAGTCTCATCAGGTGAAAATGCCCAAAGGCTCATCGAGTGGCCTGACCTTTTTAAACTGTGAACTTGCATCAAATTTGTTCAACTTGTAATTTCTAATAGCAAAGCAGTTTAGCCCAGGCTTGACTGACTTTTAGTTTTTACTTTGTAAGCTTAATGACCTCTAGCGTAGAGCAATAGATAGGAAACACTAGTCACACCACATTTATATCGGGGCAAGGTGGGTCAAGTGTCTTGCTTGACGACGCAATGCTTTTTGCACAGATTGGAGCTTGATTTGAATTGTTTTTTGGACCAAGGCGGTTATTGGACAACTGCTCGACCAACTAAGCTACCATCACCCCAATCTTTTCACAATTGTTTGCCTCATATTTACCTCAGACTGCCCAGATAAAAATGTGTCTACAATAGTTCCTGTTCCCCTCAAAAGCAATGCAATTTCCTAACACCTAGTTCAGACCAATGGTGTGCAGTGCTTTTAGATTTACTTCTTCGTTATGACTGCAGGTTTGCTATTGTATCACGTCAGTACACTTACAGTATATTCCAGAACTAATATGAACATCTTACATCTGTTTATTTATAGTTTAGAACTGGGTACATCCTGCTTTTGTCCTGGTTTGGTGTAATTTAAGTCCAGAAATGATTTAGCAAGAATTATTATTATTTATTTATTTTTTTACATTTGGTCACCACTGCTATAATTCATACTAAGATGCATGCAGACTGATCATAATTACACATATGTCTTACATCATTTTATAGGTGGGCGATATGACGTTTTAAAAATCGAATATTGCTATGAAGTTATTGAAATCGGCTTAATCTGGAAAGATTGTTGAATCGTGATCCAGTGCATTAATTTATGCTCTGCTCATTTTTACTGTAACAATACCAGTGTTCATATTTAAAAAAAGGAAAATAAATCATATTATGATGCACTCTGAATTTGTAGTTAAAAAGGTTTTCTGAAGACACTGAGAGCAGTAGATTACTGTGTAAGACCAAAAAAATATAGTCAATTAAAATCATGATAAAATTGAAATTGTGATCTTAATCTTAATCTTAATATAATCCTGCTATTATATTTTTACTATATCGCCCACCCCTACATTTAGATACATCAAACCAACAATGGGCATAGACACATCTGTAAAGTCTTTAGCTTTTCATGTCCAACCTCAAAAACGTATCTTCCGTAATGCTTTTAACCCATCTGATAACCCTAAAAACCCATTAGGACCCTTTCTATTAAAACACTCTGACCAGATGAGCTGCCCCCTATAATGCGATTTTAAATGACAGGGGCCTATAACTCGGTAAGCATTGATTGAACAGGGGGCCGGGCCAGTCTTCGATGATGGGAAAATTATACCAAAACTCAATAACAGCCAAGACTTCCTCGAAAAAGCCTGCAATTATGTAATTCTCCTCCACATATTAGTGACATCCGAACTCTCAACAGCAGGACAGACTTTTGAAAGATTGATGATTGAGCACTCGGGTGGGGGAAAAAAAATTGAGTTTGAAGTTTCGAAGACTGGCGTCACTGCTTCCTGTAAGACTAGATCCTGTTTGTGGAATTAAATGGGGGGTATTCCTGGGATGACATTGGGTTTCTTGGCAACGGAGCGGCAGCTGGGCATGTTTTTGTGTCCGGAGAGGAGGCCGTGGGTATGGTCAAGGGACCTTAATGTAGTCATGTTTGAACAAGGAGATTGGAGTTCGATTGAGTGGTGGAAATCAACATTCCCTGCAGAGATTTAAGACTTATTCAGACTTTGCCAAAATTGTACGTTTATATAGAGGATTTTTATAGCCCAGTCTTTTTAGTGTAGACCCGATTTGGACCTGTTAGACTCCTGGTTTAGGCCTTGATTAATTCCAGTTGTGACCTGATTTAGTTCAGGTTTAGTTATGGACCCCCAGTTGGGCTCTCCACTTCTTTGGCCCAGTTTATGTTACTCTTTATGTTTATTAGATCCCAATTAGCATCAGCAGCATGTTGCCTCAGCTATTTTTCTGGGGTCAGTTTACATCAGAAAAAAACATTACATGTATTACAAATGAAGTATTAAAATAACACTTTCTATTAGTTTACATTTTCTACGAAGTAACAGTGTTTAGTACTTAAAATGTATACATTAATTTACACTTTAGTCATACTTTATCTAATATATTATGATGCTCTCATACATAAAACATGTTCTGTACATATACGCACGTAAACAATACCTTTATACATCTCTACATACATGTTGCACTGGCTACATGTTGCGCCTCTGTACTGTAGTATACCAATAACATTTCAGTCAAATTATTGTACCTTAATAATGCCAACATAACATGCTATGCTACACCTATTGATCCAAATTGATCAATGTAATTACTACTTGCTAAAAGCTTTAACTCCCATTACCTTTGTCTGTCCAACAAAGTCCTCATTGATACTCTAAAAAGCACCCCTCTCACAGTGCATGTGAACTTCCCTTTTCCCCAATAATCCTCATTTGCCTCTGGTGTGCCCCTGCGTCCCCCGAATAAAGGTGATAAGAGCCGGTGTCTTGGCAGTCATTAGTTACTTGTTGACAGTGTGGTCTGCTGGTGTAGTGGATAGTAGGGTAACCACTCTGCCGCTGTGTTGTGGCCTCATTAATCAGTGTCCCTCGGCCCAGGCAGCTACTGTGACTCTAACCTCCTTTGTCTGTGTTTAAAGCACTTCTATTTCTCACATGAAACTAGCCTGCGTTGCTTAAAAATACTCTGGTACCATAGGTTTAGACCAAATTATGTATTTTTTTACATTATGATATAAAGTTGCAGTAATTTTACAGATTTATTATTTTAGTTTTTTTGTTTTAAAAAAAATTCAATAAATATTTGAATTGTATGTAGTTCAATTCTACTAGCTAAACTACGCGTACCCCTGCGTTGTTTTCTATCACCATGAAAGTCAACTTTTAATCTATCGTGCAGTTAGACAATATAATATTTTGGTTAGGGTGGCCAGAAAATGGGGATTATTGACAAATCAATATCACCTCAATTACTTAAAGGAAAAAAATATGAGTGGGCATCCATTACAAGCTAATACAGTAAGAAAAGAACAGACGTTTAGCTAAAAAGCTTGGTAAATATCTACCATCATACAATACACTGCCAAATGAAAATTATAAATAATACAGCTACAGCAAACAGCATTTTCTTACATGATATATATATGGCATTTTAAAATGGCACATGAAACTGGAAATGCTAGATGCTATCACTAATGCTAACCTTGACTTGTTTTTGTCATTACTTGAGTTCCAGTCATATTTTTCGCCCCAATTCTACTTTGATTTTCTCTGATTGGCTCTTTCAAAGACAATATGCTGTAGCTAAGTCAACATAACCATATCCATGTTAGCATACATCGCAAACAATAGTTAGGCTATATGAAAAATGTGCATTCGGGGGTAAATGACTGTAAGCAGACCTTGAGAACAACTTAAAACAACAGTAAAACATCCTGAAAGTTCGCTGACAGAGATAGATTTATGCCAGTCTTATCCATTAGTAGAATTACAGTGTAGTCTTCGTCAGCAGGAGATCATAATTCCCCTGTGCGTCATCCTCACCATGAGCAACCCCATCTACATTACACAGTTATTACTTAATCAATGGGAAGCGTATTGATCGGTGAAGATGAAATAATGGCTTTGAGTAATGATATGTAACAGTAAACCCAAACAGACGTGCACAGACTCCATGATACATTAAGGGGTATCATTAGGCCTTTTTCCAAGCTTTTTGAATTTAATTGAAGGATTTTTAGCACAAATCAAGTGTCTCACAAATTGAGAGATTTTGACCCATGCCAGTGCAATGGTAGTTTATCTATAGTCATTGATTAATATTATTATTTTTTTAAATTCATCTTTATAGGTAATATTATGCCGCTTTCAAGTGGTGTAGAGTTTACCATATATATATATACATGAGTTTCCAACATTGAGGAGCACATGAACGCCTCACCGAGTCGTCGGATTGAGTAAAGGATAAATCTGACCACACTGAACAGCCCTACACGTCACTGAATATTTCAACATAACAGACCTCAGACAGTTTATTGTGAAAAAAATCTATTCAAATGATTCATATATTCAAACTATAATATATGGTTGAATGCTTTTGGTTTATGGTTTTAAGTTTGAAAGCAAGAGTAATGCCTATTTTATGCTACTTTTAAACGTCTTATAGACCCTTTAAAATGTTTGTCATATGGAATGTTAAAAATTCCCGAATAGAGTTGACTGAAGCAAAAGTGAGTTAACTTTACTAAAAAGTACTGTTTGTGGTGAAGGATAGAGCTGTCCGAACTGTCCGACGTGCACTTGAAAGCAGCATTAGATCAGAATTGGACAAGCTACCCAAGAAGCTGATAATATTGAATGTGTAACCTGTTCTGACTTTTTCACTACTTAAACATGCTTTATGTCCCACATGTTGTCTATTATTATTTGGTCACCTTACTCTCTGCTGAAGAAGCTAGTTGTATATTCCTTTTAAGGCTCCCTATCCCCCTACTAGCCATGTCCACTTCACTACTACAGCCAATTAGGCTCCTGGATATGACATCACGTAATCCCACGATGTTAGTGCTGACTGGGAGTGCTGACTGTTAGTGCTGACTGGGAGGGTAGAAAGTCCTCGGCTCATTGACCGTAGTGTTACTTGGACAGATACTAACAGCCACGGATGCTTTATTAGACATTAATTTTGGCCTGTTTTTATAAAAATGATGACTAGGGTAACATGATCGTGAGGATGGTGATAAACTCATTGCTAACTGAATAAGCACATTTTAGAGAGTTGTGGCAGAATTGTTGGGCTTAGGTGTACACAATTCCCTGTAGATTTTTAGTAAAGTGAAATTATCCCCATCTGTCTGTGTCCGGTTTAACAGAAAGAAACACAAAGCAGCTGAGCTATTATCTAGCGACCGTAGGTAATAAGAGCTAAGCTAATAAGCTATTAGTGAGCTAACTGTATTGTCAGACTGAGATTCAGTTCTACTGTCTGTGTTTAACATGTATATTAGATAACAACTTCATATTGCTGTGAGAAATTATTTAAGTAAGTCAACACACATACACGGCTCATTTGCATAGACAATTGATATTAGCATCTCTGCCACGGACTGTCTGAGGCTAAACAGGCTAAGCGTCTTGCTCCTGTGACTTTTTAGACATCGTAGCAAAAACACAAAGATGATTATGCTCCTTCTAGTAGCTCAGATTTAAGGTCATTTATTAAAAATCCATCTCCTTGCGCTCACAGCTAGACAGAGCTAACTAATAATGTAAAGCTAATGCGAGCTAGGTTTCCGATCGCTCTCGGCTCTTGTAACAAACAAATGCACGGTAATGGACAGAAATATTGATTTGCTTGATTTGAGTGAAATGTAGTCGCTATAATGTATTGTATAAAGAAGGAGATTGAAAGTGCTTTTCAGGGTCAGACACCGTAGCGTCAACTACACTGCCCACCCACTGTTTACGTTTTCCCCTGCCAACATTGCACACAGAGGACTGGGTCACGTGGGGTCCGGAGCCTAATAGAAAGTATGAGCAAGGGTTTCCTTACTATGTAGAACTGTGTTTTGCTCTTGAGAAGGTCAGTGCCTCAGCATTTAGGATTCAAGAGGATCTCAAAGAGATGTGAATGAAAGAAAATACAACTCCTGATATGTTTTTTGACAAGTAAACAATAGCATAATGTGGTAAAAAGCTTAGCAAAGTCAAGCTAGCGTAACAGTTTCCCTATAATGCCTTTAAAATTATATTACAAAGATGCTGTATCAGTAGCATATGTTTATCTAATCAACTGTTGTTTTCTGTGTTTGAAATAAAATTGTCCTGTTTCTGTTGACAAGGGGAAAGTGAGGCGGGCTGCAGACAAATTGACAAGTTTCCCTCCATTAGCTCTGGGTGGGTCCGTGTCTGCACTCATCACAGCAGCCATAAACAAACCCTAATTAGAGAGTACGTGGCCAATGAGTAGGAGGAGATGGAGTGGGCGGGGCTTTGGGACCGGCTGTGTCTGGACTGCATCTGGGACACAATGTCATCTGATGAATTAATAATTGGAGAGGAAATGTCATAAATAATGAGTACCTATGGCTGGTTATGGTTATGGGATGGACCCAGAGGGTGTGGTCCGAAGCTGGGTTGGGGGCAAGCTAAGCCACTGTCAGAGAGGAGATGTGGCTAATTGGTGTTTTTAGCAATTACAAGGAGCCTTCAACAATTAATGTTTTGCAATTTATCATGTGTTTTTTAGATATTTTTTTTTATTTTTTTACATAACTGCTATTCATTCTGAGGCCAACTATCTACCATCTCTTCTCTCTGTCTGCAGTTCATCCACATATCACAGTGGGTTCTCTCCAGGTACTTCATCCCCTCCTTAGGCCACTAAGGGGACCCATATTTTGTTTGGTCATGAAAATTGGGACCAAATTTTCCAATCTCGTTTGTTACTATTGGTCATTTTTTGTATTACGTTTGGTTTTCTTTAGGATTTAACTTATATATAATATATATATATATATATATATATATATATATATATATATTCTTATTATAACTTAATGTCTTTTCATAACTTTTTGCTTATGAACATACAAAGTACAATTATCTTTATTTTTTAACTGAGATATTATTTGGCAACCCATTTACAATCTTTTGAGTCTGAGTGAACTGGTGACTGTGAGAGTGAATGGTTGTTTGTCTGGGGGTGTCTTTATGTTAGCGCTGCAACCGACTGGCCAACTTAACAGGGTTTCCCCCGACTAAAGCCAGTAGATGCTGCGCTAGGCTAAGCTCCAGTCACTCGCAACACTTAATAAGAAAAACGAAGGATAAAAACTATGGGCCGTAGGAGGGGTACACCCAAGACAATGGCTAGTTAGTCGCAGGGATAAAATAGAGACACTTAAGAGACAAGACACTTAACCCGCATTGCCTATGAATGAATGAATGAATGTGGTGGTGGTTGGACGGGCTGTAGGCGCAGACTGGCAGCCACCCCCTCTGTCAGTGTGACCTAGGGCAGCTGTGGCTACACAAGTAGCTTACCACCACCGGGTGTGACTGTGGAGTGAATGAATAATGTAATGTAAAGCGTCTTTGAATCTTGAGAAAAGCGCTGTATGAAACTAATGCATTAT
>JAVQKC010051105.1:0-11645 GCA_036025475.1 Philypnodon macrostomus | reverse complement strand
AGGGTGAGTGGTGTGCGAGTATTGTGTGTGTAGGGTGAGTGGTGTGCAAGTATTGTGTGTGTAGGGTGAGTGGTGTGCGAGTATTGTGTGTGTAGGGTGAGTGGTGTGTGAGTATTGTGTGTGTGTAGGGTGAGTGGTGTGTGGGTATTTTGTGTAGGGTGAGTGTTGTGTGTGTAGGGTGAGTTGTGTGTGAGCATTGTGTATGTAGGGTGAGTGGTGTGTGGGTATTTTGTGTATTTTGAGTATTGTGTGTGTAGGGTGAGTATTGTGTGTGTTTAGGGTGAGTATTGTGTGGGTAGGGTGAGTGGTGTGTGAGTAGGGCGAGTCGTGTGTGAGTGGGTATTTTGTGTAGGGTGAGTATTGTGTGAGTATTGTGTGTGTAGGGTGATATGTGGGTGCTTTACCTGGATGTCTCTTCATTCTCGTAGCCCATGATGAGGTACTCGTCCCCGGGGATGAGAGGGGGGCACAGGCAGGACGATGAGTAATAGAGTGTCTGGACCTCTCTGGGGATGTTCACTAAAGAGGACTTGAGCACCTCTCGCACTTCCACGACCGCTGTGGGCTCTAGGCCGCGGTTCCTCACCTCTCTCACTCGAGCACGGATCACTGCAGACATAGACCAAATAAGTGTTTTTTTAAATAATCGTCATATCAGTATATCCTGTTCTTTGGGGGGATGGTGGGAGCATGGTGGCAGGTGGGCATGTTTCTCCCCGTGTCTGGTTTACCCCATCAACCTAAATGCACAGTTAGCTAATCCTTCAGCTAGGTAAATCCTGATCAAAATACTGGCTCAAGATCTGGAGAAGGATTCCCAGAAACCCACTGCTCCTGACAGGTTGAAGGATTGGTCAAAATGCAGGAGACAAGTTTTCCTATGGGGACAATCAATTACACATCAACTAATCCGTAATGTGGTCAAATGCACCATATTTCACAGAAAGAGTTTCCTGTGTTGTTAAAAAGTGTTAGAAGTAACATGTTTACTCCTATAATACAGTTCTATTCCAGTCATTAGTGATTTGAGAAAGCTGGTTCCATGCCCTCAGATCTCACAGTGATATAGTGTAGTGTTGTAACGCTGATTGGCCTGAAGGCTTTGTTCAGATGATCTGAGATGGGCTTGTTTAGACAGTGGCACTCCTCTCTGACACGCATCACGCTACACAACATGCCCTTGTTTCAATTAGATCTCAATATTGGGAACATGACCTCTGGCTTCCACAGTGAGCGGAAAACATCGGAAATGTGGCTCTGGAGCCAAAAGCATCAGGATGGAATCTGTGTGGGATTTGCCTGATCACAGCTGAGTGGAATCTGGAAGAGCTGAGCCTCAGTACCACAGAACAAACAGAGTAACCTCCGGACTTTCCCTTTTATAGACCATCTCCAGGAAAACAGAGGAAAAATGGTTAACCCATTCAAGCATTACCATGGAACCCTCCGAGACTGTGGCTGCAGCAAACTGTCAATCTTACTCAAGATGTCTGTAATATTGTCTTCAGTGACTGGTTTTATGTCCTGCATGAAGTGTTGCTCTGTCTGAGGGTCCTCTTCCATTGAAGCACAACCAAATATATTTTGGTTTGATTTTTTGCCATTAGAAGATGATGAATAAGGGGCTAGAGCGTAAGGACATGGCATGGAGTTGGACACTTGTGTGTGTGTGTTCTGAGGTGGAAAGCAAACCTTGACCCCTCTAGATGCATGATATACTAACCCAGAGATCGCAATAGCATTGTTTACTGTATTTGGAACAGTATAAGCATACCCTAAAGAGTCTCTGAACTTTTCTCTGGCTGACTTAAATGGCACCTGGCTTACAGAGTGATTAAATATGCAAATCAGAATAAATCTTAATTTAAGAGTTGGACAGACAGAGCTGTGGCAGGTTTACACTTGTCTCACAGCACTGTTTGCCAGCTTGGAAACTTACAAATCAAGCAAGGTAAAAAGCAGTGTGGCGAGTATGAGAGTTCAATTCTTTATGTCCAGTTGGACTTACCATAGTTGTAGTTGTTCTTCAGGTAGGTCTTCTGTCCCATTCGAACACTTTTACATTTGCAGTGCTCCACTACAAAAAGAAAGAGAATCATCATGAAGACGTCCACAACAATTAAGAGCTGGAAACAGTAGTACCTGGACTACGGCAGTGCAAATTATTGGAGTCCAAGGGGAAGTCCGGACTGGATTCTGAATAGCAGATGTGACATCATCAACACACATTCAAAATGATCTCAGGTAAGACATGTGCCCCTGCAGCAGTGGCATTAGATTTGGCATCATTCTTTTGTTTGTTTCAGTATGTAACACGTGGTGGAACAGAGCTAGGGTAAATAATGAAACAATAAAATTAAGAAATGAGTTCTAGAACGTGTTGTGTACCTGGGTTACATCGGGCTGCATCCTGATAGTACGGATCTGTGAGAAAAACAAGTCATGAATACATTGTGTGTAGTTGGTCCCACCATTTTCTCTGGGCAGGGAGTGTTTTATTTGGGGCCAGTGTGCACAGTGAATGCCATGGATGTACAGTTCTCTAAATCCCTCTGACACACTTGTTTGTACATGTACCCTGTGTCTACTCTTTGAGTACCTTGCCAGCACCTTGTGAGCAGGGCTTGATGTCAACTTTTTTTGCTAAAGGACCACTGTGGCTAGTCATTTTAAACAATTACTAGCCAATTAATGAGTTTACCAGGCATATTTTGTGTATTTGTGCATTTTCATGTTCTGGTTAAAAAAAATAAAAATAATAACTAGCTTGTATGTAAAAAGGGTGCACACTAACATGGCAATAAGTATACAAATAAATGTAATCATAGTGGCCAAAAGTGGCAAGTGAGAGTAAAAATGTTACTAGCCAAAATAAAAATATACTAGAATTTGTCCAGTTGGCTAGTGTTAATGTCATGCTCTGTGTGCACCCGGTGAGTACCCGGCGAGTACCCGGTGAGTACCTACCCGGGGCATCAGCCTTTACGATGGCCTCTGGAGAGATGCAGACTCCACGGTCATACAGAGGCAGTTCGGAGCAGCTCAGACTGTCGGGCCAGTTGTGGTTGTACCTCCTCATGACGGGCTCACAGCCGGCCTTGGCCCGCTCACACACTGCTTTACAGGGCTTGATGGGCTCGTGCTGGAAGTCGATGGTGCAGATGGGAGCATACATGGCACACAGGAAGAAGAGCAGGTCCGGACTGCACCCGGTGCCTGGACACAGTAATATATATCATACAGCAGTGGTTCTCAAAGTGTGGTGCGGGTGCTACTGGTGGTACTTTTTTTTTTTTTTTTTACTTGATCTAGTCCAGGTCATAGATTAGTTATAGTTACACATGGTTTAGTCTTGGGCCTTTTTCAGCTTCTTTTTAATTTTATTTTTCTTTTACAGTATTGTGACAGGAAACCAGGGAGCAATCTGTCGTGAGCCGGATTCGAACTCACGACGCCAGGTTTGAATATGTTTCCTATGTCAATGGAAAGCTATGTCTGATGCCACAGCCACCCTAGGGCAGACTGACAGATGTGGCTACTAAGCCCACGACATACCCAGAATCTCACCAACACATAGATACATAGATACATACATACATACATACATACATACATAGGCAAGAAAGGTAAAGTGCCAATCCAAACGCTAGCTTTGTACTGGATGACCCGCACTAACTAAGTCTAAATCAGGAGTAAACCACGACAGAGCTTATAGGATGCACAAAGGCCCCGGCATGTCCCTATAGTATCTTTGTTGGAGCCCCGGACTGCAGACAGATAAAGCAGAAATGCATGTGTGCTGAACGTGGGCCCTTATTGTCTCTCTTTATCCTGTGGCCCTGCTATCAGCAGCACACAGCGGCCCCTGAAGACACTGATAAACCACACTGTTATTTGGTATGAGCAGGCCTACAATGGTAATTCCGACATTACATTGAAACATTACTTAGTGGGTTATCTGTGTCGTTTTCCACCAAATAGATTTACTTGAGTAACTTTTTGGAGGAGTACTTTTTTATAGTAATATTTGGAAGTGTACGATACTTTTTGGCTACTGTACCTACCTCTTAAACCCAGGGGCACATTTAAACACTTGTCTTGGACCAACCAGCTTTCTGATACAAGACTACGAAAAGCAGACTAAACATGAACCCATTCAAAGACTAAACCAGGTCCAGGTCCTAAACCAGAAATAACTCTGACTTCACCAGATGACAGGTTCGAATTCACGGGAGGTCCACTCACCCAGCAGCCCCTCAAACTGCTCGATGGCCAGCACGGCGTTGTCCTGCGTGCTGTGGTGCAGGTGGTTGGGCATCTTGGTCATGTTCCACGGCATGGCACTGCACAGCGGGATGCGCACGGGCTCACAGGCGGCCGCGCGCACCTCCAAGGGGCGCAACGTAACACACGCGGCCAGCACGCACACGGAGATGGCAAGGAGGGATGCCATGGAGCTGGGGAAGCGGACTGAAGACAGAAGTTGAGACAGGACTGTGTGGAGCCGGAGCGGACCTGACTGAGAGGAATCACCGGGGGCGTGTCTGCGCTCCGCCCCGCCCTTCTTCTACGGCCTTAAAATGAGCACCGCCAAAATCACACATGGGTTTATTAGGTACTCAACATCAGCTAACTAACTTTTATGAGCAAAGTCTTCAGCTAACATTATGATCAAAGTAGACCTTTCCCACTGCCCAGGAGTACGCAGCAGCACGCATTCTCTTTCCACTTTGTAAAAAAATAAAAATTACACTTCAACAAAAGTCTTCTTTCACTTTGAGTCCCTCTAACCACAGAAAAGTGGAAATACATTGAATATTTTCTTTTAGTTGGATTATGAGTCAAATGTAGCCACAGACATTGCCCTGTGGCCCACAGTTTGGACACCCCTGGTCTACAGTGTGAAATACTCCAGAACCAGTATATTGTACATTATTGTAGGAAACATCTTTTTTGTAAGCCTACTTACTTTGCCTGTAGGCATCAGAATGTGAATAAGATTTCTGAAACTAAAGCTTGTACCTATGTCTGCCTTTTGGTGTTAAAACAACAACAAAAAATGGCCGTGAGACATGGAACTCAAGTGGAGCAGGCTGCATCTTCAAGTTGAGTTCCAGCCAAACAACACAGACATATGACCCAGCTCTCTGCATCCTGACTCAGCACAAGTCATTATCAGCTTCCCTGTTAGGACACACACTTCCTGACTTTTTCTCAAAGCAGTTAGGGTAGAATCTCTTTATTGTCCAGTCCTGACCAGAGCCATGTGGTCAGTGCATGGCCAGGGAAACCCCTTCAGATAGTGCCAACATTACTGTCCTGTGTCCTGACCAGTTGTGTCCTGGTTAGTTGTGACAGGCCATTGTCTGTGACATGTATGTCTAGATTATATTCATTGTTTGTCTGCTCATGTTTGACCTATATTAAAAAAATTAGTGCAAGCCAAAAAAAAACAAACAATTAAGCATTAAATGACACGTGGTATAGATCAGCTGTAAGTGCAGGTCCTGGGTCTGGAGAAGGTCAGGCGCGAGTTTGGGTTTGGGGAAAGTCTAATGTCATTAGCTCCCTCTAGTGGTAATAACATGCCTTTACTCTACACAGATTTATGCAGCTCATCAGTGTAGGTCTGAACCAGGATCTAACCAGGACTAAACCAGGACTTAAACTGGTCTAAGCTCATTTATATGACAGTATTCTCATTTGTTGATAAAGTTGGTCTCCCATGGCTGTATAGTGTCTTCCCCTGTGATGGCTGCAGGTGAACACAGACCTACATTCAAATGAGGCCCCAAGTCATATGTGGTGTGTACATACTTGGATCATTGTCCAAGGCAGCTAGCAGCAGAGGGAGACTCTTCCCATGTTGGATTTGAGATGTTTTGAAGCTCATTAAAACAGACAGAGTTTAAAACACACTTTGAATAATCCTTTAATAGAGATTATGGAATCTGTATGTTTCATACAATAATACAGTAAGAGCTGTACACTTTGTCCATCCACTCATTCACAGACTGCGTTATCTACAGCACACTACACAGTGTCTCACTGGCAGCCATCTTGGCTCTGTTGCTATAGAAACGAGTTTGTGTTCTGGGATGTTGAACACAGTTTGACACCATTGTTAGTGTATTTTTGTTCCTTTTGACTAGGCGTGCAGATTAAGATTAGGAAAACTGTTATGGAGTGTTTTCTGGCTACTAAAGGACACAGTTTTAAGGTTGATGGAATATAAAATAATTACAGGCAATCAAATCTTTTGGCCTGAATATCTTTTGTTCCTCATGACTTTGCAAAATGTGACCTTGTCCCACCAATAACGTACAGTTCACTTTTGCTTAATCTTAGTAAATTCATTTATATTGGACTAACCTCCAGTCGGACTGAACAAAGAGGCGAACTATCTTTTCTTATAGGTCTACTGTCTCTACAGTGATAGTGTGGAGTATAGAGTATAAGTTCTAAGCTAACAGACTACACATCCATGCTGCACTCCCAGTTATATTGTTTACGTGTGTGTTGTGGGTGAGTCTATTCACATGAAAACAGCTGCTTACAAAGTCACTCTTCAAGTAAAGTCAGTTTGACATCAGAAGCCACTAAAGCGAGCGTCACACACTGGCTCCTCACACAGCCTCCTGCAGTGCACCCCTCAGGCCACTAGATGCTGCTCCAACTCACTGCAAACACTGAACATTAGTATTTTTAAAGGTAATGTTGCTAGTGCTGGTAAAGTGGGTCTGTTTTAGTGGGGTAAGGCCCTCCTGGACACAGTGGACACAGATGTCAGATTTCTGTTCATAACAATTGATTTAGTTTTGGAAAAATTCTAATTCATCATTAGGAAGCCTGATGGTTTGTGTCCCTCGCTGTGAGCTGAGCTGTCATATTTATTGTATTTGTTTATTCATTTTGAAGTGAAGTGGAAGGTTGCATGAGCAGCATCTAGAATGGCCTTTGGACATGAGCTGTCAGACACATTCTGGCAGCTGTAAAGGCATACAATCTTCAGAGATTAGAAACAGTCTTTCATCTCCATGAAATATAATATTTATAGAATATCATGTGATTAGTCAGGGGTTTCACAAAAAGAATAAAACTAATGGTTACAACAACTAAACCAGTGGATCACAGAGGCTCTCTTCACACTGAGCTGACTGTACTTTGTCAAAAGTTTAATGTGCATCAACTAACTTCTCTTCCATAGCTGACAACATGAATACACTCAGTATTGTGAAATAAATTCATAACAATCTTCATAAATGAGGACTGTTCAGTAAATAACATAAGTGCACATAAAAATAATATAGGGACATCTGTGATTTATAATGTGTTGAATTCAGCTCGGTGTGAACACATTAACGTCCTCCACAAATAAAAAGCACTTGGCGCCATCTGCCCTTACATAAATGATTCAATTCTTTATCATAACACTTCCTCAGCTGCTCTTTGCTCTAACTTCTGACATGAAAAAGTAAACCTTTTTTTCACCAGAACCGTCTTTGGTTTGCGATCTATCCAGAGGTCTCATCTCTGAACTACTCAAACTCCAGTCTGAATTTTACACTACTCTCTGTTTAAACAACAAACACGTTTCTAGTGTGAGTCTGTGTCAGTGAAATGAACTAGGAATTGTAAACGTAAGGTCTGGGGGTCTTTCGCGGCCATTCTGAAGCGACTGGAGGGTCGTGTCTGCTGCTGCATTTTTTCTTTTTCTTTTTTCAGCAGTAAAGTCTGAACCCTTTTTCCACATCAGAAAGCACCTGAAAGACCTCAGGTGTTCTCACTCTTGATCTTCTGGTTGTTCCTCCTCTTCCTCTTTGACCTCATCTGGCACAGACCCTAAAACAGTTAGACACAGGTTAGAGCAATACTGGGGTCTATCTGTGGGTGTGCACTTTGGACGTTTACAACACAAAGCTAGCCTAGTGACAAGTGAGTTGTCTCATTTGTAGTGACAGATGAAGAGTTTTTCAGGCTTTGAGCTTGAGGGCTTAGCCTAACCTGTCAAAAGATTGGTATGTGTCACACTTCACACAGAAAACGTTTTCAATCTGGGATATGGTATGGGGCTACGTATTGGCTGCTACCATGTTTGATTTCAATATTCAAATCAATGACTGGTGTATAGAATGTGACGTACCTAAATGTTGTCAGGTGATTTATGCCGTTATACAGCTTATATTTTGTTTTTGGTTTGGCTATGTTGCTATAAGTATACTTAGAGGCTTGTTGATGAAGGCTTTTTGGCTGGCTATTTTGTGAAAAGATGGAAATTATTTTTAATGGCAGAGTGGGAGTACCAAACTGTTAAATAATGCAAAGTGTTTTACTTAAACACACAAGAGCCCTAACATGAAAAAGGCAGACGACCTGTTCCTCAGTACAGTAAGGTACAGTCAGTCAGGTGTGTCCCTTGTGTGTTACTAATGATTAGCTGGAGCAGGACTTTCACATGATGGATTAGAATGAGGCATTTATTTCAAAGGGGTCACAGGGTTTTGAATCTAATAGAAAAGAAAACGTCATTCTCACCATTACAGGTCACATGATCTGCCGGAGGTTCAGGCGGGCAGTCCTCTGAGCTCTGTGATTGGTCTGCAGTGTGGCTGGGAGAGTCATGTGACTGACTTTCGGAGTTGACTTTTGGCTCGGCCTCTTCTGTCTGCTCCTTTTCCCTTTTGGCCAGTTCTGACACAAACACAACACAGATCAGTAACTGATGAGGCCTCTTTTAGCAACAAACCAGGATGCAACTTGAAGATGCCCAACAACTTGTTCACAAAAATTAGATTTGCAGTTTCCTTCTGAATGTTTTGTGTTTGCTGACTTCAGACTGTGTGTCTAAAAACATGAATGGTAGGACTGTCATCATCTGACAATCCATGTTGATGTAACTGGCTAGTGGTAAGCTAGGTACAACAAAAACATTTTCTCAAAAAAATCCAAGTGCAGCCAAGTCAGTTCAGGGGCGTACCATGCAGGGACAGCTCCTTCCAGCGCTCCTTGTTGCTGCTAATGACCCCAGAGAGGTGCTTGCGCAGGGTGGGCAGGTCAATGGCCGTCAGTGAGAAGTCCGTCTTGGTATCCATGGTACCATGGCGGCCGCTGCTGTGTCTCTGCACCGACTCCACTGTCACTGTCCCACTGCCTGTCAGACTGCACAAACACAATCAAAACTTACCAACTTTTGCCAAAACTAAAGGAGGACTGGGCCATGTTTTTCTCCTGGTCTTATGTCAACTGCTATGTAAAAAGGGCAGCTGTGTAAGTGAAATAACTGAAGACCCCAAGAGAGTTGTGTTATAGGCAGCTGAGATGGCTGTAAATACCTGGACCTCCTGTTGCCGGTCTCCCTTCCTTTCCGGTCCTCATCAATCAGTGGACCAATCACCTTCTCCATGGTGTCCACCAGGACACTGAAGGTAGGCTCCACAATGAAGTCGATAAACCCTGAATGGAGAAAGTCCTGTTAGTGACAGTTAGCTTACCCACAGGTGGCGCACTACAATCACAAAGTGTACTAAAACTCACCAAAGTGAGTTACGGTCTACATGACCCTATATATAAATATATATATATGGCACCAGAATATATTATTATCATTTTATTACTATTATATGTCAAATGTTTCTCTAAAAGCAAAGTTATCTACAAGCATTGTTTTTTCCAAAGTTATACACAGCTGCCCTGGAGCAGATAGGTGGAGGCATAAAACCTAAATAACTACAGCCTCTACCAAACTCACTTTCATATAAAAGCAAGGTGGTTGAGGTGTCTTGCTCAAGGCCTCCACAACCATTTGGCTAGTAGGCAACTAGTCCCAATAGGCTGTTGGGATTGTAGAGAATTTATTTTTAAGGAGACTTCTGAGTTCTTACCGATCTGTGACTGGGCGATCATGGTGGCCTTTCTGTCACACAGCGGGGAGAAGGGCAGGCCCAGCTCCACCTCTTTATCTCCCTGAAACAGAGAAGCCCATAAGAGTGTCTGCTCACATCCTGCTCTGTGTCTGTGTTGTTCTGATGAGGTACCTGTCTGAAGAACTCCTCCATCAGGCTGTGGGTCCAGCGGTAGTGCAGAGGCCAGGATCTGGCCGGGTGACTGATGTCTGCAGCGTGGAGCAATAGAGACAGCACCTTCACCTTGTCCAAACTGCAAACATACAGAGGAATATACATGAACCAACATGAAATCAAAGGTAAATGGATGAATAAATGTGTCTACGTAACCAGGCTGTTGTTGGAACAGTATGTCTATGGTTATAGAGTCAGACCTGGGAGTCTGTGACAGGGAGTTCCTCATAGTCTTGATCTGCTGGAAGTGGCATGACATGTCCGTGGACATCACCATCTCAATGACCAGTGCCCGCAGCTCTCTGTGGCACACACACCGTTAAGAACTTTGGAAATGTTTGATGATTCTGGACTGGTGCTAAACCCAAGTATTAAAATAAATACACTGCTCAAAAAAATAAAGGGAACACTTAAACAACACAATGTAACTCCAAGTCAATCACACTTCTGTGAAATCAAACTGTGTACTTAGGAAGCATCACTGATTTGACAATCAATTTCACATGCTGTTGTGCAAATGGAACAGACAACAGGAGGGAAGACACCCCCAATAAAGGAGTGGTTCTGCAGGTGGTGCCCACAGACCACTTCACCGTTCCTATGCTTTGTGGCTGATGTTTTGGTCACTTTCACTCTAGTGGTAGCATGAGATGGAGTCTACAACCCACACAAGTGGCTCATTGAAGATGGCACATCAATGCGAGCTATGGCAAGAAGGTTTTCTGTGTCTGTCAGCGTAGTGTCCAGAGTATGGAAAACATTCTGCTGCCTGCAACGTCCTCCAGCATGACCGGTTTGACAGTGGATCAGTAATGGTATGGGGTGGCGTTTCTGTGGGAGGCCGCACAGCCGTCCATGTGCTCGCCAGAGGTAGTCTGACTGCCATTAGGTACAGAGATGAGATCCTCAGACCCCTTGTGAGACCATATGCTGGTGCGGTTGGCCCTGGGCTCCTCCTAATGCAAGACAATGCTAGACCTCATGTGGCTGGAGTGTGTCAGCAGTTCCTGAAAGACAAAGGCATTGATGCTATGGACTGGCCCGCCCGTTCCCCAGACCTGAATCCAATTGGCCACATCTGGGACATCATGTCTCGCTCCATCCACCAACGCCATGTTGCACCCCAGACTGTCCAGGAGTTGTCCGCCACCTCATCAGGAGCATGCCCAGGAGTCGTAGGGAGGTCATACAGGCACATGGAGGCCACACACACTACTGAGCCTCATTGTTACTTGTTTTAAGGACAGTATATCAAAGTTGGATCAGCTCCAAATCCAGACCTCCATGGGTTAATACATTTGATTTCCATTGATAATGTGTATGATTGTTCATGAGTGAGGGAAAAATGGAGCGTGAGATTGACAGGCGGATTGGTGCAGCCTCGGCAGTGATGCGGTCGTTGTACCGGTCTGTTGTGGTGAAGAAGGAGTTGAGCCGAAAGGTAAAGCTCTCGATTTACCGGTCAATCTACGTTCCGACTCTCACCTATGGTCATGAGCTTTGGGTCATGACCGAAAGGACAAGATCTCGGATACAAGCGGCCGAAATGAGTTTTCTCCGACGAGTGGC
>JAVQKC010051102.1:0-10053 GCA_036025475.1 Philypnodon macrostomus | reverse complement strand
ACACGAGAATAAGGAAGTTGTGAGTTCAATTTATATTATAGTTCTGCGTCTTTATGGTATGCACCTGTGTGCAAATGTTGAAACTGATCCGGCAATTCGTTTTTGAGTTATCGCGTTCACAGCTAGGATCTGCGGACGCGGACTAACACCGACGTGATTCCATAATATCGTTGTTATATCGGCGAAACGACGATATTAAGGAATCTGGTCGGCCTGCAACTTGCACATAAATTTGCCCGATTAGGCTCAAATCTGAAATACCTAATTACTCCCCGGCCCTGAACACATCTGACCAATATGATGGCAGTTACCTCTATAGCGCCCCCTATAGACTGAAAGAAGAATACTCTTCACAAACATCCAGACAAATCAAAAAAGTCAAATAGACCCTTCCCATGTTTGTCATGGTTTGGGGGCGGGGCCTCTTAATTGCTCGTTAACAATATTAAAACCCTTATAAATCACACAATGTCTGATTAAGGTGCCCGTTGGTGACAGTTGTAGCAGACGTATGGGGCAGACGTATGGGACCGTTTCGCCGATATACACTTTGCTGTCAGGGACGACAGCACAGGCCTAGTTATGTAATGTAACTGCCAAAATGTAATAAAAATGTTTACTTCACTATTTAATAAAATCACATTTTGAAATAAGTTGTTCGATTTTGAGAACATTTTTACAAAATGCGGTTGGTGAACTTTTGCATTTTGTAACAACTTTTACCAAAAGTGCTCAAATAGAATGTATATTACATTTGCATCAGTTTATTACAAAATGTGGCCGGTTATTACAAAATGTGTTTTTATTACACAATGAAGTGAAAATGTGACTACATTTTGGCAGATTATTGCATAGTGTGGAATCTAGAGACATTCATGCAAGACTGCTCTCAGGTAGTGTGTGGTTCTGCTGCAGTGGAGATGGAGGAGGAGGCTACACTGTAAAAAGCCGTAAAGTCACAGAGTTAACTTCATTCTATAATTTGTTTTGATTCAAACTCACTCTTCTAAGTTATGCTAACTAAATGTGGTGAGTTAAATTGTAAAAAAAAGTAAAACAATCTTTAGTGAGTTGTGACAACTTAAAACTTTAAGTCAGAAATGTTACTTAGATTTAGAACTTAAAAACTTAAGTACAATAATGTTTTATTGCAATTTTTTTTACACATTTTGTATAACTTAGTATAACTTAGAAGAGTATGGAAGTGTAATGCATCCACTTGATTTAAAAAGGTTTCTGTTTTTACGAGAAACATAATTTCTGTTAAATAATGTCTGTTTTTACAAGAAACATAATTTCTGTTAAATAATGTCTGTTTTTACAACTTTTTTCTGATGATCGATTCCAGTGAGATGGCAGCCGGAGTGGTGGACCATTCAAGCGGGGTGCGGGTGTCTGTGCAGCCATGCCTAGAAGCCCACAGCAGTGTTGAGGAGTTTGAGGAAGTAGCTTGATATGTTCTTTCTAAGTCTATAGGAACCTGGCTGTGGCTTTGTCATGTAACTGAGTCAGTTACATGAGTATAAGTAAAATGGCCTTTATTGTCATTATAAATACATATCCTTTGTGTTGCCTTCAGGTCAAATTGTACTTGTTCGTTACACAAAATAAACTAAAACATGTAAACATATATACTGTTTTTCTTTTTGTACAAACCCACGATTTGACCTGAAGGCTACACTGTATACATGTACATACAAGACAACTAAAGCATACATTTTATCGGTGTGCGACAAAAGCGTGTGGCAACATAATGAGTCATATCCCAACTACAACAATGAAGGCCTCATGAATGTTCTGAAGCTGCCAATTAGAGCAGATGCCAATCACCACAGCAGCAGCACAGTGTAGTGAGAGGTGCTGAGAAAGTCATGCCATCGGAGACATAATGGAAGACTAAAAGGGGAACAGGTCTGTGTGCTCCTCTGAGAGCATGTTGTTAAGGTGCAAAGTGTTCAATGGCTGGAAGATATAATAGATTCTTAGTGCAGTCAAGTCTTGTCTTTAGAGGGGAAATTTGATCTGTCTAATTAAATGTTATAATTATCTGTTAAAAATTTAAGTCAAAATAAAATAAAAAATACAATACACTAAAACCAAATTTCATCCACCCATCTTCTTCTGCTTGTCCGAAACCGGGACGCGGAGGCAGCAGTCTAAGCAGGGAACTCCCGCCTTCGACCACCGCCTGATCCACATTGCACCATGATACCTCCCGCGGGTGGTGGGTCCACGGGAGGGCCTGACAGCGTGTGCACGGGCGGGGACTCGAACCACCGACCCCCCGGTTGAAGGGCGAGCATCTACCCACTGCACCACCACCAAAATGGAGCACTGAGACCACACAATTAAGGAACTCCACACAACTAGTAAATGTTGTGTAATGTAAGACAAAGTATTATATATTTGAACCAAATGATCTAAGTAGAAAGCAAAGGGATTGTTTGTTAGTCATAAAATAATGGTTGAATTTGTATCTTTTTTGTATAGTAAGTAACAGCACAAGTAGGAAATCATTTCAGGTGTCGATCTCGACTACTACACGTATATTTTTGGGAAAGTGTTAATGTTGTACATGTGTATCTATGTGTTAGATCTGCGATTAAATGGCCAAGATGTACCCAATCTAAGGTCTATAGTTACTGGGATAGGTAGGTACACTCACAATTTTCACGCAATATATAATAAAAAGGATACATTCTGTACTAAGTTGGTACATTTGGGCACACATGGTCTATAGTGTCTCAATCCTCATATTAATCATAACTTGCCACTGTTTTGGGCACACATTCTAATGAATACTCAAAAGGTGCTTTTAACATTGTGCTGAATTTAGCTCGGTTGGTAGAGCTGCATATGTAGGCCTTATAAAGATAGCTACACTGTAAGAAAACAGTAAAGAACTAGCAGTACAGTTGCTATTATATTACCATAAGTACAGCGGTGCTTTACTGTTGCTGCTTTTAATGGCACATTCATTCGTTCATTAAGGTCAATTTAGATTCAAAATATATTCTTGTTTTGGACTGTAGGAGGAAACTAGAGAGAACCCACAGACACACAGGGAGGAGATGCAGACTCCACTTGTGATATTTTAGTTGGCTGAGATAATAAAACCCACATAATATATAGCTCTAGCTACTTTACCACCCCACAAAAATGTAGAGTATGCATATATCTTCCTCTATGATAAATGTAAACAATATGATACTGTATGTAGGCATGACAAATACACAGGTACCATGGGCTGCTCAGTAAGCATAAGCACTAATAATGCATGGGTTTCTCCAGTCCTCAGCAATTACCATGTTTTATCATTTCTGTGGAGCATCGATCCATGGGTTTGCAGGCGGGATTAGCTGCAAGGGTTGAACTCTCCTCAAGGCCTGTCAGTGAAAAGACTTATGTATACAGCATATTCAACAAACAGACATAATTAATGCATAAAAAGATTCTTGGCTGAAGGCTATGTATTCTGCAAATTATCGTTTTGGAAGATTATGCGATGCTCATGTCTGCTCGCAAACAATTATTGACTGTGTTATAGGGCAAAGTGAAGGGCAATGGTTTAAACTATACAGCCTCAAGCTTTCACAATTTGCCTTGGTGATGAACTGTTAGCAGGGCACACACTGTTTTGATAACTGCATCTTGTATCTTGTAGCATTAAAAAAGAGTAACCACTTTTCTTCATTTCCTTTTGCAGAGTTTTGGCAAACATGGGTTGATTTCCTAGAATACTTTCACTTTTACTAAATGTGTATTTTTCAGCTAGTATTACAGTATTATTTCCAAATGAGTTGTTTGGTAAGCAAACGTCTACTATGGAAAACACTGTCCCCAATTTTATAGAGACTCCAGGTGAGAAATAGCCTAAGACACTTTGTTTTGTTGTTTTGTTTTTTTGCAAATGACAAACTCAGTGAGTATTGTAACTTTTAGGTGTACAAATTTAGGTACAAATTGTATGTGCCACAAAAAAAATAATTCACGCATAATAGTTGCCAATGAACAAAATAAACTAATATACTTATGTTATATTCTTACTTACCGTGAATTGTATAACATTGTATAAATGAAGAATGTGTGCAAAATAAAAACCTTTTTATTACTAAAAAAATATTTCATGATATATAGGGACTATATATAGGGACTTTCAATAGACCCTTTCAAAGTTTGTAAACAGAAAGTTCTAAATTCTGGAATGGAGGCAACTGGAGGCAAGACCATAATACACTTTCAATGGAGACATTAGCATCAGCCACAAACAATTTGCAAATGAAGATGTTTTTAACAAACGCCAACCACTCTGTTACATGTAGGTGATGTCAGAGCCTGGTTAGGACATATTAGTGAATGTACCTCACATTGTATGGTTATTTAATGTACACATTAGTTTACAGGTAGAATTTTGGCTGGAGGCAAAATTCCTGAGGTTTTACTGGACAAGTCCTCACAGAAATGTTGAAGAACACAATAGTTTGTTCATTGTATGTTCAGAATTATTCTATCCCTCACCACAAACCCTACTTTTTTATTAAGTTAAATCACTTTTGCTCCAGTCTCCTCCATTCCGGAACTTTACATTATATGAGCAGAAGTTGAATAAAGTAAAGTAATCTTTAAATATTTGTTCAACAGGGGCTGGATTTTTTTTTTGCTGGAGACATACAGTCTGGGAAAATATTATACAATCCAGTACTATAAACAATCCAGTCATTAGTTATACTTGTACAGTAAAAAAATGTATTTCAGCCCTCTCTCTCGTTATCCAGTAGTCTTTATTAATTTAGTCCATAAACATTAAACAACTCCTTCCGTTACATTGTCCAGGCCTGAAAGCTGGCTGTCCCCAGCAGACTGGGTGCAATCAACTTGTTGTGATGATGTTAATGAGAACAACAGTGACATGTTTTATTAGATTAGTCGAGCCATTTACTACAGCAGGCTACTTTATCTCTCCACAGGCCCCAACGCTGGTTACCATCAAGCTGCAGGCAAGGACCAAGGGTACGTCGCAGCGGGTCGGGGCACGGGTGCTTTAGAGATCTGGAAAAATGCCATCTATGCTAGTTCAAGTTAGAGCTATTGTGCAAAGCTATGGAATTTTCATCACAACACAGAGGTCTTTTTTTTTTGGAAGAGAAAGAAGCTTGGAAGAAAGCCCAGGACAAACAGGCAATTGGTTTACTGTGGACTATCTATCCATCCTCTTCAGATTTTTTCACAAATCCCCGGACTTCCCACTTCCCAGACACCTCCTCTAGCTCTTCTGAGGCCATCTGAGACATAATCCCTCCATCGCAGTATTTTTGGAAGGTATACTTTATGTTGTAAAAAAAGTGAGAAGACTTAGAAATTGTTTTTTTTGTTGTTGATTTTTTAGTTTATTGCTTTGATATGCCAGAATTGTATTTTTATTAGTAGTATTTTGTATTAGTATTGTGGAATTAAAATCTGACTTTAACTTCAGTGGCCAAAAACTGTTTTACTTGAATAGATTTTTAGCAGTCTATTTTTTAAAGATATTTTTTGGCCTTGTCCAGCTTTATTGATTGGACAGTAGCAGGAGGAAACCAGGGAGAAGAGCGGGGATTGACACTTGGCAAACTGTCATGAGCCGGATTTGAACTCACGACACCGGGGCGAGCCTTTTAAGATCTGAATATGGGCCGCACGCTCTACTGACTGAGATATTTTATTGAATTATTTTCTTTTCACCTCTGTTTTTTTATAGTATGTTCATATTCAGTTTAATAACAGATAAAAAATGTGCATGTAAATTCATAGTGTCATAGAAAAAAACTCATATTTATTGGTCTGGTCCTTCACTATTTAAAAAAGACTTTTATAATTTCTTTTGTGTCTGTCACTTGCAAAAGGGTAACATACAATATTTACCGTCATGCTCTAAAAATATACTATGAAGCCAAAGCCACAGCAAAGTGTGTCTGATCATTTCCGCCTGGCAGAGGTGAGTTGGTAAAACACTCGACGGAGCAGAAGGAGCTGCAGTGGAGTGAATGAACACCCTCACAGTCTTACGGACCCACATCACCAGAAAAATATTGAAGGTGGAAAACCGCGTTTACTAGTTATGATCAATGAACTCTCGGTGAAAATAAAGTAATAGAGGCTGGCGTGCCCTGAAAAGTCATAATTCAACAGTTTATTGTCATGTGAAGTTAATTCAAATGTGATATTTGTGTGGAGTTCCTCAAGGCTCAGTGTTAAGTCCAATTGCTTGTACATTAGCAGTGTATTTGTTGTTTTAAAATATGTAATAATATAATCATTTAGGGCTAAACACCTCCAGTTGTAATACTCTTTGAACATCAATCTCTTGAAGTGGAATCTGCGTGTACTCCCCATGTTACTGTGGCTTTTGCTTCTTCCCACCATTCAAAGGCATGTATAGGTGAAATTGTTCATCTAAAGTTGCTCTAGTAGTAAATATTTGGGGTTGTCTGTGTGTATACCCTGCCTCAGGCCCATAGGTTGTTAGGAATAAGACAATAACAGAATAAAAATGTTGATCAAACACCTCATATTTGGGGAATGAAGCTAATCACTTGCTTCCATGCTCCTATGTCTAATGTGCTAAGATCATGCATTCCAACATTATGCATGCTAATCACTCTGCACTCACTGGTGCAGTTAGCATATTAATGTTTGCTAATTACCACAGTCTTGTATGCATATATATATAACTTGTGGAGGCACTCTGGTGTGAATCACAAACATACTTTCTTACAGTGGAGTCCCAAAGCTCTAGACTACATCGCAAAAATGTAAGTAATGTATGAAAGAAATCATAGAGGTGCTGACGGAAACAGGTTTATGATATCAATAATTCATTTAAAGTTCTCAAATTTAATGTTAATCAGTATTATATTTATATGTATATTCGTTTTTTATTTGTCCTTATGCTTGTGACCCCAAAAAACATTCAAGAAATGTGTGGTCCCATATGTGGCTTAAGCAAATAGTCCTATCTCCAACATAATATTTATTAATTCTTTAGCTTCTTCCAGCTGGTTTGAGCATCTAACTTCTTCAGTTGGGTTAGGCTCTGGACAGTGACCAGTTAACAGGAGGGCTGACACAGAAATGTATACAAACTGATGACCATTTACTCACATTCACTCATTCTCCAAACACATGCATGTCTGTGGAAGACTGGAAAGAACCCACAATAACACAGGCAGGACATGCAGACTCCACACTAGTTGTTGTCCGGCCAAAGGATCAATCCTGCAACCTTAACATGCACCAATATGAAATATTTTGGCCGATACCGATTTGGCTGATATTGATTCTGATACTGATAGTTTTATCACGTTTAGGCTATAGTTAGGAATGGGCTTTTCTTTCCTTGGCTTGATTTTTTTAAACCTAAAAATGAGAAGTTATCCTTTTTGAACAACAGTATACACTACTGTATAGGCTGAAACCGATATCAGTCAAAATTGTGAATATTGTCTGATACCGATGTTGTGCTGATATGCTGGTGTATTACTATTTTTTGCAAGATGTACGCAATCAGCTGCATTTCCCCTTTACGCTCTCCATCTTTTCAAATATGCATGAATATTAACGTGTGTCCTATTACAGCCCTCCACCGTGACACTGATGGATTAGCAGACAAATCTCACCACAGTTTCATCTAAATACTCAGAGTGCTTTTCTTGCTCCTGTCAGTGGAAATGGATATTTTTGGCCAAAAGCGGAGCAGCCATCATTGCGTTTGTCACAAGGAGGTGGAAGTGTAAACAGCTTTGGCCGGGGGTCAGGGCCGTGTGCTGCCGTGATTGGATCTTTTCTTCCATAGACTTATAAAACAGGATAAGGTGAAGGGAGGTGGCTCGGGAAGAATGAAGTCATCTGAATGGAGAGCACAGAAAAGTAAAGGAGAGTGATTAAGGTTAACACCGAACTACATTTGACGCGTCTGAATAATGAGAAATTCAGAATTGGATCTGCTGAGGCAATTCAAGAACTGAAATTCATGTGTCAGATAGGAGTGTTGCATTAGGGACCACAATGATGGGTAATAAATAGTTAAGAAAATAACTATCAATCAACCAGGAAAGTAAACAAGCATATATTAAGTGTTTCTGATTTCATTATTGAGATAGAGTTGATAGAGAGTAATGATTTTTGCTGCTGAAGTAGTGATGGAACAGAGCTCAAGAGTTGTATTTTTTCATTCAACAGATTGGAGTGAGCTTATGCTGAGGCACTGGCCTGCTCAAGAGCTTCATATTTACGAAGACAGGGCCTCCTGCATGCGCAGACTTTACTAACGTGACTTTCTAGCTGTGTGCTGCATGTCTGGTGTTTCTGATTGGTTTACTATCCATTGGTAAAGGCCCTTGAAATTGAATGCAATCAACGAGAGACCAGATTAACATCTTTGTATAGAAGAGGAAAAGAGTTAGTAGTGGGTGGTCAGGCTAGTGCAGTTGTGTTGTTAATAGTCTAGGCCTCATGTCACATTTACTTTCATTCACTGTCAAAGGCTGGCTTGGGCTGTCATGGTGAAATGGATGTGTCCAGCAAAGCTCCAACAAAAGATATGCTTTACCATAGTTTATTAAGGATACAATGTGAAATGACAATCTAGAAAGTACCAGATTCATCCATCCATCTTCTTCCGCTTGTCCGAAACCGGGTCGCGGAGGCAGCAGTCTAAGCAGGGAACTCCTGCCTTCGACCGCCGCCCAATCCACATTGCACCATGGTACCTCCCGCGGGTGGTGGGTCCACAGGAGGGCCTGACAGCGCGTGCACGGGCAGGGAATCGAACCACCGACCCTCCGGTTGAAGGGCGAGCATCTACCCACTGCACCACCGCCGCGGCTTTTTCCATATTTTGGAATAAATTCATTTTTGTCCTCAAAATCCTACACACAATACCCCATAATGACAACGAGTAATCTCAAGGATGAATTTTGAGCTTCATGGCAAAGGCTGTGAATACTTATGTACATGTTATTTTTTTTTTATTTTTTTTTTATAAATCACAAAAAACACCTTTTCACATTGTCATTATGGGCTATTGTGTGTAGAATTTTGAGGACAAAAATGTATTTATTCCATTTTTCCATTCCATAAGGCTGTAATATAACAAAATGTGGAAAAAGTGAAGCGCTGTAAATACTTTCCAGATGCACTGTACCTTCATGTCTGCCCTGAGAGTTATTTGAGATGATGACCACATATCACACATCAGCCCCGACACATGAACATGCTAATCCCATCCAGCAGCACACATAGCCGTGAACGCTAATAATACTTCTACATTCCATAAATATATTAATGCTGCTTTTTCATTCTGCTTCACATTGTATGCTAAAGAGTGTCGAATTTATGAAACAATAACATTAGCCCTAATCCAACAAAACCATTTGGCAAATAAATCATTACGCTCGCTCGGTAGTCTATTACGGTAATTATGAGGCTCCCTTGGGCCTGTGAGCAATGTTTGAACTTACCACAGCTCCCAATATTTCATTATCTCAGGAGGAGACTAATTAGCGCTCAGGCAGGTAGTGAAGTAAAAAAAAAAAACATCTATTCAAACAAACAAGCTATTTAAGAAACTGCTGAATACATATCTGTCTTGACTTGTATGGGCACTGTTAAGGTCATTCCACTGTATTAAAGTATTTTTTTAAGGTGTAATATTTCACTTTTATTAGTAGTAATGGCTAAAAGAAAATAAGTAAGTGCTTAATCAAAATAAAGTGGAGGTCAATTTTGCTGCATTGCTCTGTGCTGAAATGTAACAGATTCACACTTTATTTTACATAGCCCTGAACTACATTGTATCTACCTCTTTAAAGAGTAACTAAACCCCAAAACACTTTTTTTTTGCTGATAAACTGTCTAAATGGGTCTCTACTGATGCTGTCTTCTTGTTACTGTGCAATTTTTGAAATTTTCATGTAAACTTGTTATATTTGGCAAACTTTGGTCTAAAACCGTCTTAGTGCTGCCCTCTTTGGGTTGAACAGTGGCTACTGCAGTTGAATTTTCCTGTTGGTCTCA
>JAVQKC010051072.1:0-19614 GCA_036025475.1 Philypnodon macrostomus | reverse complement strand
AACACTAATAATAATACACTACTAATATTACGGTGAAGCATAGTACCGGTATATATTACTCCGCGACGCTCCTGACTCCCGGAGCTTTGTAGTTTACCGAAGTCGTACCAAAACATTTTGACGGAGCACCTTGAGCGCCGTGTGACAAAATCTCTTGGAGGTCAGTAAGCACAACCAGAATTAATCCATATATAAGGCGCTCCGGATTATAAGGCGCACTGTTGGTTTTTGGATCAGAACAATTCATTTTGCACCTACTGTACAGGCTCTCTGGCCACAACCAAACACCACATTCATACATATAGGCGAGGTTGGTAAAGTGCCCAAGCCAGACACAGGTTTCGTGAACCAAGATGCTCTACACCCCGAGCTACTCCCACCAAAGTCTTTGAAGGTCAACAATTGTTTAGTTGAACCCAATTACTCCAATTTCCATATAAATCTACCTGTCGACCTTGAAAGTTAAAGTTAAACTTGAGATATGTATGTCATGCTTGTTGTCACGCTTGTTGCGCACATAAAAGCGGGAATTACAAAGATCATTAAATAGATAAATGTACCGCCCTACAGTCTTTAAGCTGGTGTTTAACTTTTGCCAAATACACTGTCAATTATTTACAAAGGGTAAACATTAAAACAATCAATTCAAAAGTGAATTGGCTCACAGTTGCTTGTTCTGTTTTCTGTGGCTATCTGGTATTTTAGCTCCTCTGGTTTGCGAAGGGCGGTCTTCTGGATGTTAAGCACAAAATTGCTTGCATCTGCATCCAGCCCATTGATGTACCTGCCAAAAGAGAAAAATCTGACAATATTTAAAAGACAATAATGCGTTTGACACAGCTGTAGCCTGTTGTTTTAACGCTGGGTTCCAAACGTTAAGGCCAAGTCCAGAGCATCTCATCATGTGTCCTACATTAGCCAAAAATATTCTTTCAGTGAGATTATTCAGTGGAATTATCCTTATTTTTATTTAACCATGCCATTATTTAAGTTTTTATTTTTTAGCAAGTAAATTGTAATAGTAATTTGATTTCTCATGGTTTTAATACTGTTACTGCTAACGTGTGCAATGCTATGCTATGCTATGCAAACAACAATGCTAGCCTAGTAAAATGAGTTTATCTTCCTTTGGTTTTACATTTTACATGACAATATTAAGCAGCCAATTCTCAATGACTGTGACAAGCTGTTGACTTGATGTTGCAAGGATTAGTGATCAAAATATCACTAATTGAATCAAGTTGCTAACTCGCTAGCATTTGTTACTAGCATTCTTGCTAACTTGATTTTGGTTGTGTTTTTTGCACTCACTGAAAGTTTCTCAAATGTTAATGACTCATTAAATTGTTTATTGTGCAAATATCAACCATAGCAACAAAAGCCTGCATAATAAACATCAAAGTGATAAAGAAAGGTGAGTTAATCATCCAAGACCAATGCCATAATGTCAAATGCCCAGCTTCTACTAAACTACAGTTTGCATATGACAGAAACTGTATGTGTGAGTGTGTTCGGACTAATTGATGAAATTCTATATTTTTTCCCCACGCACCCTGATGTATACAGTATGTACAAGGGCAATAAAGTCTCTACTACCGATGTAAATGTAGTTACATACTGTTTTATTTAGTTGTATAATTGCCCCATAAACAGACATAATAATAACCCGATTTACCAAAAGCAGTCCTCAGTGTTGACATCTTTCTTGTACACATATGTTTTGTCCCACTTCGGTTTGAGCTTGTTCCTGGTACGAAAGAACTCAATGAAGAAGTCTGAGATCTTTCGGGCTGGAGGCAAGAGACGCTGTAGGTTTCGGGTGTAGTCACAGGACAGGCCAAAGCTGCCCGCGGACAGAAAGGGGGTCGTGATCTTTAGACCTTGCTCCAGACTGGTGAAAAGTACAGCATCAGGATAAGGTTTGTGTCTTGAACAATGTAAGTTTCAAAAAGTCATACTTACTCCACCATCTGGAAGGTAGCATACGTGCAGGTGGGTCCCAGAACGGCACATCCAAGCATGTCTGAATCCTGTTTAGAAATCCTTGGTCATCAGCAGGGCTTGACATTAGCACTAACCAACCAGCCAAATGTGGTCAATCGGAACTGTGACTAGTATAGGGTGACCAGAGTTCTAGAGTTTTTCCTCAAATCACGGTGCATTTGAATTTACTAAACAATAAAAAAAACTTCAATCCTTAAAGTACACAAAGCTATAAGCTTGTTTGAATATATTGGTAAATATAAAAACAATTACATGATAAATAAGTAGAATTTTGTAATGGCTGGGATTGAATGTTCTTTGTCAAAATGGGGAAAACTGAGACAAATTAGATCTGTTGGGACTGTCCCCAGTAAATATGGACATCTGGTCACCCTAGACTAGTGGGCTTTTATACATACATTTTAGATTAGACCAGGCATTTTCATTTCAAACTTTTGCAATTGAGAAGTTTGATAACTACTAACCATTAACACTTGTTTGTATTCATTGAGTTTTTCTGTGCAGCACTTTCTTAACCTTGTGTGCTATAGACATAAGGTGGATTGGACTGTCTCAATTAAAACAGAACAAAAATATCATATTAAATCAGATTTTTCACAGCTTATCATATTCCTCACATTAAAAAACTAAACTGTGGCTTGGGGAAAAAAATCTAAATTGGCTAGTAACTTTTGAAGAATACTTGCCACAGTGGCCAGTGATCAGAACAGTTAACATCAAGTCCTGGTCTGTAGATATAGACCCTTTACGCAGGTGGAAGATCTCTTACCGTCAAGTTGTTGAATTCAGCCACTCCTTCACATGCGCTACTAAAACAGCCGTTCTTCTTATAGTAACTCGTGTCAAAACCAGCAAAGTTGGCCTTGAGACTGAAGTTCATACCTTTATTATTGAGAAAATAATACATATTTTCGATCAAATGAATACTATTGTTCTTCTATTGTTTCACAACGCCAAACATAGGACTCCACTCTCACATCTGCATCCAACATTTTTAGATCACACATTGGACATTGAGGTAGGTTTGTTGACTAAGTGATTTTTGTGTTTGCTCTCACTAGAATTTATAACAATGCTTTTCCCCAGTGGCTTAAATAACAGCTGAATGTTTTGCTCAGGAACTGACCTTGTGGCATTCGTATTAATGACAGCTCGTTATTGTAATGTAGTAAAACTTACCATTGGCAGAATTGACGTCGGAATCCTTCTCAATGGCCTTCAGTATTTCACCTTTCACATACTTCATGCTGTAGGGAAAGTCTTCATCTTTGAGCAGAATAACATTTATCATGACCCCGTCCAGACACTGTTTGATGCAGCTGCAATGTGCTACCAGAATCCACAACGTGCACAAACCCAGCCAACAGTCTCCCAAAGTCATTCTGGGGAAGTACGTCCACGGCTCACGTAATGCAGAGAGAAAACAGCTTAGTTCTGTTTGTCCGTTCTTGCTGTAGTCCAAATGCCCGATTATTTTCACATTTTGGAAATTACATGTTGTCTTGAGTGACTAAGAGAAAGTCCACCTGTCTGGCTGCTCCGGCTGGTACTGAGTGGCTGAGGTTAATGTGCAACTTTTAAAGCCAGTGGCAGGTCGTATAACCTTCTGCTGGTATCTGAAAGCTCTAGAACAACATAAACAGACAAAAAGGCAAGCACGCACTGATGTTATATGTTATACCATTCACTGTAAGTAAAACTAGATATTCACAACTTCAGTGTGGTTGCTGTTAAAATGGCCCAATGCTCACTAAGCCGATAATTCAATACTTATTTTTACAGTATTAAATAAGTGCACATTTATAATTTAATGTTAAATCTGTAATCACGTGAGCCTTTAACTCATCATTTAAAATATTTATCATATGGAATGTTGAAAATTCCAAAATCGAGGAGACTGGAGCAAAATGAATTAACTTCTATTTCTGAGCATATAATGAAAAACAGTTAAAAATCAAGAATTCTGCCTCCAGCCATAAGTCTAACTGTTACTGATGTGTACATTAAACAAACATACAATGTGAGGTACATTCACTAATGTTCCCTACCCAGGCTCTGACATCACCTACATGTAGAGAGTGGTTGTCATTTGTCAAAACCATCTTCATTTGTGATATTTTGTGGCCAGTTCTAATTTCTCCATTGAAAGTGTCTTGCCTCCAGTTGCCTCCATTCTGGAATTTATACATTTCTGTTTACAAACTTTGAAAGAGTCTATAGCTCCAACTTTATATGAAAAAACTCAGAAAAGACAACTCATTATATACTTTCACTGGATATATAGATCTACGATGGTTTTTAGATCCTACTCTGGAATCTTTGTCTTTCAGTTAATCTTATAAATGTTAGGCCCATTATATACTACGTTCATAAATCAATCATTCCTCTCTGTTCATTCATAGATAAGTTACGGTCCAGGCTCATATTCTATTACTGGGCCATGAACAGACTTTGATTCATGAGTTAAACGTAAAAGTAGATCACGTAGCCATAGTCAGTGCCAGAAAAGTCCTTAATTAAATTTGGAGTGTAATCAGACTGGACTGATCTGGAAACACAGTACTCTGGTATGTTTAAATGAAATACTTTTGGTTCAACACTCATCAGACATAATGCAGTTTGAGTGGCTCCAAAATGATCTAAATGTCAACTTTATACATTACATAGTTTTGTTTTCATAGGAACGTGAATCACTTCATGTTTGTCACTCATGTTTTTGTCAAAGGAAAGCTGGAAAGGAAGTATTGAAGAACCATAATAATGAATTTACTATCAATAATACAGACGTTTCTGGATCAATCTAAAAGTGGGTCATGTGACAGTATATAGAAAACAACTGTTGCTGAATTAGTCCTATCTTGGAGTGGACTGACCTAGAGGCTTTTGGTGTGGAAAGGCTGCCACATCTCAGTCAACCGGCCCCAGGGCGGCTGTGGTTTTGGACTTCAGACAAACTCAATATAAATAATATATAATATATAAATATAAAAGCCGTAGATTGAATACTATGTTTTCTGCTGTTTGGCCATAATAGTGAATTTATGAATGACAAAAAGCAAGAACAGAACAGATTACAGGGGTCATAAAAGCCATAATAGATAATGCTGTAAGACTTTGTCATGTGCCACACCCATTTCCCAGGCCTATAAACACATCCTATTTTCAAATCACAGCAAACCAAGTGCTCCTATTCAATTAGTACTATCTCCTCGGCCGGGTTAAAGGGATACCAGCACTGTTTAACAACAGCACATTATTATCAGCTCATTACTGGGAACAATGACCCAGCGTTATCTTCAACAAGTCAAGCCTCAGTACACACTGTCAAGATGAACCGCATTTCCCACAGTACACGTCACTCATTAAAGGTGTAGTCCGTATATTTGTATGTATGTTTTATCTGACCCTTTTCTATGATGTAGGTCATCTATCATAATTATTATTTTACTTTAGTCCCTCCCCTGGCTTCTACTACAGCAACATCAAATCAGACTTTGTGTGTTACTGTGGATGAATTGATGGCAGACAGTTTAAGTCTATTGTATCTAAGAATTTTGTCACATGTGTAGTCTGATTTACACTTGCCGGCCCACTTTATTAGGTACATCTATTACCTTGTTTATCAATGCAAACATCTAATGAGACACAATTTTTTATATGCAATGAGTCTTGCTGCAGTTCAAACTGAATATCAGAATGGAGAACTGTAGGTAACTTTGTATGATTCAAATGATTGGTCAGAAACTATTATTTTTGCCACACAGTTCATTTTCATCCCAAAAAGAGAAAATATACAATGATCAGCAGTTATGTGGTGAAAAGGCCTCATTCATTCCAAAGATCAGAATGTCCTTGATTGTCAACAGTAACTCAAATAAACACAAAAGACCACTCTTAGGTAATGAGTGTACCTAATAAAGTGGCCAGTTGGGTGTGTATTTGACTAGATGAAATGTGGTGTCAATTTACTGACGCATGAATGATGTTAATGATTGTCCCGTGAACGTGTGAATCATTCTGTGCACGTCTGTTCCTTTTTTTTAGCTTAATTGTTTTATTACTAGAAAAATGAAGTAATCAAACATTGAAATCTTCGTATAAAACACATGCTGTAACAGAGACTGTATTGATACAATGTGAACAGTGACAGTTCAAAGTCCCATCCTTTCTGCCTCATTATGTTGTTCTGTTTGTTTGCTCTTTAGTGTTTTATCTCACAAATTGATTTGATTGATTCTCAATTCACTTTTGCTTTAGTAACACAGGCCCTCTTACTGAAGGGTCATGTTGTTGTCTGCTGCTGAAAAGTAAGGCAACAATAATAATATTTAGTAAATTCTGTCTAGCTTTTCAGAATTTTCCCATAATGATTAAACACTTATGATATACTAATATCATATACACAAGTGCAATATATCATATAATTATAGCAATATGTTTTAGACTGTTTCAACTAATATTTGTATTTATTTTTATTCTCTGCTTAAAGTCACACGCTAGATGCCCTTCTATAGTGAAAGTGTGGCTATACTGACATCAAGTGGTCATGTTTGGAACTAAATGGGAAATTCTGAATCACGTTTTTTCATTTAGTGAAATAAATACAAATCGTCCACGTGAGAAATTCTCAAACAAATACTCATAAAAATACAATACAATATGAGCAGCTCCAGCAGATGTAAAAACTAAACTTTTAAATATAATAGTCCAAAAATAGAAACATTGTTTTATTGATATGATGTTTGTGCTTTTTATAGACCTATAATGTTAGTTTTTGTTACAGTAATGGGGCGACAGTGGCGCAGAGGGTAAGGGTTCGTCTGTAGATAGTGAGAGGAGTGTTTACTGGCGTTGTGTCCCTGGGCAAGACACTTAACCTACATTGCCTATGAATTAATGTGGTTGTGTATTTGGTGTTTGGGCCGTAGGCGCAGACTGGCAGCCACGCCTCTGTCAGTGTGCCCCAGGGTGTAACTGTGTGTGAATGAATAATGCAATTGTAAAGCGTCTTTGAGTGTAAAAAAGTGCTATATAAAACCAATGCACTGTTATTAGCAGTGAAATCCAGAGCCACAATATTTGAACGATGCAGCTTCAAAATAGTTCCGCCTTAGCACATTTCTCATTGCATTTGAATGGCACTTTTAGCTTGAGTGGCTACCTCTGGAAATATTGAGTGTCCATTGCTGTTTATAAAACGTCAATGGATTTGTCATAACTCTGCTTTTCTACAGTTCTGGTAAAAACTATTGCTGCTATAAAACCCGCCCATTTCTCTTTAGTACATTTATTTTAAAATAACAGATGCCACAGCTCCACTTCTGTGTGAATACAGTTGTATGTTTTATTGAAATTCTAATCACAAAAAATACAGATGCTCGTCAACACCAGCGACAGTGTGCTACATCAAAACGCGTGGCTTCAAATTTAAAAAATGCATAGAGATGATGACATGGAATGACCAAAAATCAGACATGAAATTACAATGTACATTACTTAACATGCTTCTTAAATGATTAGTTAGCCTCACCTTTGTAAGACAGAGATGGAGTGACAGTAGCAAAGGGACTGGGTAGTATCATTAGAGTGGATGAATGTAAAACAGCGTTAGATTTGCACATAGAAGAAATGCAGCGTTTACCAAACACCTGATGTTCCCATAGTTACAAATGAAAATAAATAGGTTAATAAATAAATAACGCCACATCAGGACGCTGCTTCTTCTATTATCGTTTTAAAACCATGTCCCACAAGAATTCAAATAATTATTTATATTATTATTATTATTATTTTTGTATTTAAAACTCTAATCTGGAGGTTTCCTTAAAATAATAGTATTAATAAAATAAAAAATAATAATACAATAAAATGGTAATAATCATAATAATAATCATCATAATAATCATCATCATAATACTAATACTAATAATCAAATTAAATAAATTAAGAAAAAAAAATACCCTGACCCTGTTAAATCACCTGGGGTGATTTAATGTTGCTGTAGGTTCCAAAGTAAAGCTATTGGTCAGACATTTTCAGAAACCTCCAGATTACTACAAACCTCACTCCTTCATTACTCTTTTGGAGTTGCCCCATTTGTCCCTATCTCAAACCAATCTGTCCTGCACAAATCGAGGACCTTCCTAGGAGCGGGGCACAAGAACATTGGATTTCTAGTTTCTACATTTGCCGAACAGACAAAATACTTAAGTGCTACACATACAAATAGGAACGCACGCTAATATCTTAGAAGGAGCAGAAATGCACTAAAAGCCACGATAAGTGCATTTATATTAGGCAGTCATACAGTTCCTTGGCAGACTTTGAATACCTCGATTTGCCATTGTAAACACATTATGGCTGACATCTTCACCATCAAAATAACTCACTAAATTTGAGACTTGATGGCACAATTGCAAGGCCATTATCTCACTGGAAGAAAATAAGCTTACTATTTGGCTACAACAGTTTTCTTGTGACACGACTTGGCAGTGGATATATTAATGAATATAGAAAAGACTAGCATCGTCCTTCTAGCAAAGACAAAATGCATGTCTGCTCATCTACTGCAAATAAAAATGCTAGCACCATGTTTTGCTCGTACAACTTTCCAAAACGTTATCATTACTTTACCAAATAGGGACGCACCGATTCAGAAATAGGCCGACTAGTACTAGCAAAAGAAATGAGAGAAATAGAGTTAGAACTTTTTCCCCGTTAAGCCTAACGACTGCTCCTTCTCGTGTGGAGTGGAAAAAATAATAACAACTTTTTATTTGTTTGAAATATTAACAAACTTGATCAGTCATCCTTGTTAACATCGCCCAGTACAGGTGTTGAGCTGATATATATCGGTGCATCCCTAATCTCAAACTGATCCCTTCCAGAAACACATTCTCCTGAGTACATTCAAAAAGACTTCCTAATCCTTCTACTCACCATCACAATCTAAGTCTGGTCCCTGTTTCCGAAGCTGAAAAAGAAAAAAAACTAAATCTAAACTCTCTTTGAGACGTGGAGAGAGCTGGTCTAGGAGCTGATGATTTGACCCGACCAGGTTTCGTGCTTGGTTCCAGGGTTCAAGTGTGTGATGACCACGTCCACGGCCTGGATCTTCTGGTTCTTGGGAGGGATGGGACACACCTTATATGTGACCTCATCACCTTCCATAGGCACATACTCTCCCTCGATGCTGGGATCAATCAAGGAAGTACAAAAACACATCAGAAATATGAAAGTCTTACATCCAAATACATTTGATTGGATTCTCTGGATTATATTGGGGTATTGGCTAAAAATATTGTATGTTACCCTAACATTTTTCTGTGCATTGACTTACTCTGAGATGTGAACAAAGATATCCTCTCCCCCGCGAGACGGCCGTATGAACCCATGACCCTGAGATCTGGAGAAGTTTTTACACACGCCTTTGTAGACTGGACCTGATCTGGCTCGGACCGTCCTGCACACAAGACACAGTCACTTTTAAAAACCTGATTTTGTGAATCTGTGTCTCCTCCTTCTCTCCTCAGCCATTCAAAACTCCTCCCACTGTCTCACGTATGGAGCGCAATCTGCCTTGTAGGCCTTCACAAACCAGGAAGCTCTGGAGAGGGCTTTTTATACTTTGAACAAAAAAAATGTAATTAGCAGTGAACAATAAATACAGCTTCCTCACATTATTCCTGATAAGATTCTAGCTCTGGGTAGATACTGGATGTATCAGAGCGCTCCTGTTCTGTGGGGGCGTTTGATTGGTTAAAATAATCCTTATAATACAGCCCACATTGGCTCTCAAACTCTAATTTCTTCCCTGTTACGCTGCACTACTTGCCCGCTAAACCAGAAAAAGTGGAGGTCTGGTCCCTTGCTCATAGCAAATCATTTCTCTGTATTTTTGCGGACGGACCAATCAGGAGCCGTTTAGGAGCCGGTGTGTGTTTTGTGGCTTTTTAGTGTCATGTCTGGTGTTTCTGAACAGTTTACTGTCGGTAAATCCCGCCCTCGAAGAGACCAGACTAACATCTTTGTATAGAAGAGGAAGAGAATTAGTCGTGACTGGTCAGTCTACTTTACTGTATTTTTGCTTAAGAAAAAAAAACAGGTAGTGCAGCTTTAAAATGTAAGGCTGAGAACATGGGAGCTTACGCTGAGTAGCTGCGGGTTCGTTTGGTTGGCAGTGGACTGGGCAGTTCTCCATGGGGCATGGGGGGTTTCCTCTCCCATACCCGACTGCCCTCTCTCAGGAAGGGGAAGGAGAGCTGCAGGGGGTTCTGAGGCGAGGCCAGGGGCTCTGCTGGTGAGGCGTCTGGCTCTGACATCTTCACTGTTCTAGGAGTAGGTCCAATGGTGATGAAGCAAAGAGGCAGAGGAGGGTTACATGACAACAGTCAGACGGGCGATGTGTTCAGAGAGGAGCCCCAGATGCTGACGATGAGAAACCTGAAAAGAAGATTGTTTATTGGTTTGTGTGCTTAAAGCTGAAATCTGCACGTTTCCTGAAACTGTAAAGTGTTCCCTTCATGGACATAGCTGCGTAAACATGTACAGTATGAGCTCTGAATTGTTTGTTATTTGGCATGGCTCTTCCTGATCATTGCTGTTTCTGTTGTGAGATCATCAACGCATAGACTCTGGGAAAGACGTCTGCGTGAGACTAGTGCAGGTTTCAGGTTTCTCTGTAGGCTTAGCTGACCTAAGTGTAAGACAAAATGAATCCTTTAGGGACTTTAAGATGTACAGTTTTATTATTAATTATGTCAGCTCTGCGACTAGCTGGCCATTGTCCACATTGTAAAGTATTTGAATGTAATGTAGCAAATACAATTGAGAAATAGATACTTCAACACTGTCTGCTGCCTGTTTATTTGTGCCTTGTTTGCTGAATCAAGACAATGATTGCAAACATGGCTCATTTTCAACCTTATATGGGCTGTTTGAGTCTGGGGTCCAGTGGAAAACATCCAGCTCAGTGGTTTTATACCTAATTGTTTCGCTTAGAAGCCTTTACCTGTTCTCCCTGTTCTTTGAAATGGGGCCATGCCAGTCAACAAACTGTAAAAATGCACTATAAATAAATACCTTACATAACCCCACTTCTGAGAAACCTCTGATTCAGCAAAAACTCAAGTGGACTGCTTCGTAGAACAGCTCTCTACATCGTAACTGTGTTTTCGATGACTGCATGGTATGAGAAAAACATGCCATATACATGTTTGTGATATTTTGATGGCAGTTCAATGAATCAGAAATAGTCCTAATGAGAACTAAAGCGGCAGTGGTGCAGTGGGTAGGTGCTCGCCCTTCAACCAGAGGGTTGGTGGTTCGAGTCCCCGTTGTGTCCCTGGGCAAGACACTTAACCCACATTGCCTATGAATGAATGTGGTTGTGTGATTGGTGTTCGGTGGTGGTCGGAGTGGCCGTAGGCGCAAACTGGCAGCCACGCTTCCGTCAGTGTGCCCCAGGGCAGCTGTGGCTACATAAGTCTGTGGAGTGAATGAATAATACAAAAAAATATGTAAAGCTCTTTGGGTGTCTTGAAAAGCGCTATATAAATTCTGTCTCTTCATGTTAAGGCAGACTCAATGATGTGGTACTGTAAAAAGTGATTCAGAAATGTTATAACCCACATTACTTCTGTATAGACGTCATATATCTCCTTGACCTGTATGTTTTATCTTGTTAGGCCTCTTGACTGTATCCATCTATGACCACAGTGGCACACCAGCAGGAGACTGGCATCCTGACTGATAGATGAATATGCAGCCTCAATAATTCAGCCAACAGACTGGCAAGCTTTTTCATTATGGCCCGCTTAGGCTGACAGGGGTCCAGTAAAAGGACTTCTGTAAGTGTAGGGCTGTAGTGTAGAATCTTAAGAGAGCTACCACCAGGAGTATAATGTTTGAGGAAGTGTAGACAAAAGACCAAAAGCACCTCCCAGTAAAAGAAAGCCCGACATGGTGTCTTCATCAGCATGTGCAGCACGTCTACTCACAACACAAACTAGAATACGACCGTTTATGGGACAGATATCGTCTCTTTAGTAGTGAAACTTAACAGAAATCGGGGGGCAAATGTGTTAGTTGAAATATGCCCTTGTTTGCGCACATTCTCACACCGGGGAGGATGCTCCAAGCAGCCTACTGCAACATCCAAAGCGTGACAGCGCAAACAAGCAAGCTCGAAACGCTTTTGTTTAGGAGTTAATGCGGCGTTTAAGTAGCTATCTTATTGTTGGGCTAAATAAAAAAGACCTGCATGTGTAAAATCCGCGTTGCAAATTACGCACAAATCGATAAACAGGCTACTTACTGCGGACGCGCGGAGCAGCTGTCAGTCACGCGGGACGCACGGGGTTTTCGCTGTGAGATATTCGCCAATTATGTAATAAAATCCCGTGGAAGCTGCGGGGACATGTGTTGAATTGGTGAGCAGGTCCTGGTATGGATGGATGAGACGCAGCGAATGGAAAAGCGAGGCGGTGACAGCGGGGCGGGCGTTAGCGATAAACAACATCAGCGAAAGCGCCACCACACTCCCGTCTTTGTTCTGCTCTGTGCCCAATGCTGGTCAGACCATTGTGAACCTAAGTATACATATAATAGATAGCGCAAAGGTTCTCAAACTGTGGTACATGGACCCACCCAGCAGTATTTTGTGACTAATCCTGGTTTTGGGATGGTTAAGTGATGCTGGTTTTAGTTGTTTCAGCCTTGGTTGGTTTAGACCTGGTCAAGTACTAGTTTAGATTAGTCCCTTTTTAGCCTCACAGCAAGGCGTCAGGTTTATATCCCTCAAGAGTCTATTATTGTTAGGTCATCTCTCTGACATCATCATGCTAAATAAAGCCTCTGAGTTTTCTAAGTAACCTCATTTTGGTTCAATTGTGTCTCCATTTAGCCAACAGTAAATTATAGTTTGCAGTACACACATAGACGTGCCCAAAATACATCTTCTCTTTATCATTTTCAAGCTCAACACATACAATTGAGCTAAATGTGGTCGGTCTCTTTGTGGCCCTAGTTGTAGAAGTTCCCTTGGGAGGATGAAGTCACCAGAGAAGAAACCTTTGGTGAAGAGAGAGAAGCAAGATAGTCAGACCAACAGAGTCAAGAGATCGCCCCAGGAGAAACAGGTCAACCCCGTGCAGGCTTTAAGCGAGTTTAAAGCCAGTCAATTACACAGACATTGAGGTAAATAAATGAGATCTTTTTATTGTACAACCCATCGGCATCATGAGGGAGAAAAACACAATTACTTTACAGTCAGCTGATGAAACAGTAATGCTTGTATATCTACGAGGAGCCATGTGGAATCATCATTTATCAGATTGTGACCGTCTCTTTTTACAATTTCATGTTAGCAGATTATCATAACTTCACATCACAATTATTTATTGCCACATCCCTAATCTTTACCAGGCCGTTTTGTATGAAGAATCCAGTCAGTTGCATACATTGAGGTAAATAAAGGAGATCTTTTTATTGTACAACCCATCGGCATCATGTGGGAGAAGAAACACAATTACTTCAATGTACACAGGCCGGACACTTAACAGTCAGATGGTAACACTAACTACATTGTATCAACCTCATTAAGTACAATGTAATACACTGTAACAAACTGATGCTGTGTAACTACATTGAACCTAACCCTAACCATTCTATGTGTACAATGTAGTTAAACTGTTTGTTAGTGTATTACATTGTACTTAATGGAGGTAGATACAATGTACTGAAATGCTTGTGTATTTATGAAGAGCCATGGCATATTATTGATAATTTGATCATAACTTTAGCACATTGCGACTATCCTGTTATTAATAATTGCGACTAAACTCAAAGAAATTATTTGATAGAAAATCCACACACACACACATTCTGCAGAACAAAATATGAGCATGCAGAATCTGGAAGTAAATAAATACAAAACAGGAGAACCCATATGGTGTGCTTGACCTTAAAGAGAGGGCAGACGTATCAGAGAGGACGGGTAATTGTGGGTTGTGGTGAGGTGGGTGTGGTGTGTCCAGAAATAGAAGTGTTTCGAGTGCCTGTACTGAATGAATGCACTCAAATACTGTGTACCTATGAAGACTAAAGCTGACGGCTTTATAATTTTGTGGCTAACAAGATGGCGGACATAGCTTCATAACAAAGTGAACGGACCTCTTTGCTATTCGGACTTATTTAGACAGCTGCCGTGACCGGACGACACATCAGCTGGCAGTGTGACGCACGGGAACACGGGGTCAAGGATTCGAGCGTCTAAAGAACGCTTGTGTTTTTGACAGAGTAGTGGTTACGCTCCATTTTGAACATTAGCTAAGCACATAGGCTGAAGTAACATGCCGCTAACGTTTATATATTTTACTCTTAAGGACAGCACTGAAAAGGAGCTTAGTTAAAGTTACTTTTGTTTGGATTAGTTTTGTTCAATGTAATTCTAACTGGTTTTAATGTATTGCGAAATATTATTTTTTTTATCCTATTTCAATGTTGGCTGATATTTTTGCTTGACATAAGAACAAAATATTTTTAAAAACCATAAAAAATTACAACTATGCAATTTAGCTCCTTTTTTGCAGTGTGATACTTCAGGCTAGTGTGGGCCAATACAGATATGGACGTTTATTTACAGCGTCTACATTCGTCCCCTGCGTGGTTCACTCTGGTACCCCTGACAACTGTTCAAACTCTCAATGCTGGAGCTCCTTCATCCTGTTGAGCGCCGAGCCCGCCTTGAACCACTCGATTTGCGTCTCGTTGAAGGTGTGGTTGAGTTCGATGGTGTCCACGGAGCCGTCGCTATGTTTCACGACTGCACTGAGGGGCTGAGAGAGACGGGATAAGAGAGAAGGTGTAAGAAATGAGCAGAAACGTTACTGCGCAGGGTAAACTTAACAGTGTTCAGCTCAGCAAACTAAAATTAATTGGTAATTGAACAGTTTTGAATTTGAACCTTTTTCGGTTAAATTTGCCTATTCTGTCTCCAGGCCAATGCAGACCTCCCTTCTTGCTTCCTAGGCTCGAATGACATGTTTTGTTGCTCTTACACAAGGCTCTTTTTGGAGCTCTCAAAAACAGCGGGAAAGTGAGCCTCTCTGGGGATTTTAATCCAACCATCCATTCTGGATTCAGCCCGGCTCAAGATAATCCTTAGTTCTCACCTTTCCTGGCACGAACGTCGTTAGTCCTTTGATTGTGATTTTGTCGTCGGGGCGGATCTTGTCGTAGTCTGAGGGGTTACTAAACGTGAGCGGCAGAAGTCCCTGTTTCTTCAGATTGGTTTCTAAAAACCAAAGATGCGTGTTTAAAATGTGACAATGCAACAAACTGTCTGAATGTTTGTATAACATACCATGAATTCTAGCGAAGCTCTTGACGATAATAGCTCTTCCTCCCAGATGCCTTGGCTCCAGAGCCGCATGCTCTCTGCTGGATCCCTCTCCGTAGTTATCGTCGCCAACAACAACCCATGAAAGACCGTTCGCCTGCAATGAGGAAAAGCACAGAAAGATAGAACATTAAATATGTGTTAACAAAGTGATCTGTACAGTTAAGAAAATCTAAAAATTAATTATGAATATTCCATCCATATTGTTGATTCATAAAAGTGCAAGATAATTCAGCCATTGGCTACATGCTGGTTTGTAATTGTAAACCCAAAAACACAAGTAAAAAATGTTTATAGTCAAATAGGGGCGGGCGATATGATGAAAATATTATGTTTTATACAGAATACTTTTCTCTATTGTTACCGTAAAAAGAGCAGAGCATAAATTAATGTACTGTACCATGATTCCCAGATTCACCATAACTTTATTAACACAATACAATCTTTTATCAAAATACCATTCTGGATCATAATATTTTTACCTTGTAGTTGCGGGCCACGTCAGGCACTCCGCCGTACTCTCCGTTTAGCAGGTTCTTGAGCTTGTTGACCGCGTCGTTCTCGCTGTTCACGGCTCCGATCAGCATGTTGTTGGAGATGTTGTCCAGATGACCGCGGAACTTCAGCCATGGTCCGGCCGCACTGATGTGGTCTGTTGTGCACTTGCCTTTCACCTAGATACAGTAGTTTAGTCATACATTTAAACTGTAGTCTGGAGGAGAATTGACCATCTGACTCTGTTCTAAGATGTGAAGTTGTTATTTTACTTTAGTCCCTTACCAGGCCTCTACAGCAACATCCAATCAGAGTTTGTGAGTTGGTAGCTTACTAACAGACTACAGCTTTATGAGATTGTGATTGTAGTGATTTAACCTTGATAAGAACTTGCATGTCCTCCAAGTCTTTCCCGCTCCATTTGTCAAAGGGCTCCAGCAGCTGTAGGCGGTTGCTTGTTGGACTGACGTCTACTTTGAGGCTGCCGCCGTCGGGGGGTGGGTGCTGGTAGGTGTCCTGGCCGGGGTCGAAGCCTTTGGCTGGAAGTTCATCTCCAAAGGGTGGATCCAGTTTGAATTTTTCACCATTGGCGGCTGTTAAAAAGTCAGTCTCTGGGTTAAAGTCGAGTGTGCCGGCGATTGCAAGGGCTGTGACAATCTGAAGAAAGAAGAGGCAGATTTGTAGGCATCAAGGGAGGCATTGATTTATCAGCCAATCTTCACAAGGTTAACCGATATCGTTATCTGCCTATTCAGATGGCCGATGTTAACCTGTGCAAAGACAATAACTGTAGTTTGTCATTGAACATTTTCTAGCCAATATTTTGCATCAGGTTTAGAACCAGCCAGAGAAAAAAAAAAAAGCAGACATCAAACTCAAACGGCAAAAAAACTAGCCTGAAATCAAAAAGTCTTTCCTTATTCTTTTCACAGATTACTAAACCGTGTTGGCATACCTCAGGGGAGGTGACAAAGGCATGTGTCGCAGGGTTAGCATCATTTCTGGCTGTAAAGTTTCTGTTGAATGAAGTTACGATTGTGTTCTTTTCTCCTTTCTTCACGTCTCGCCTGAAAGCAGAAAAAAAACAACATTAAAAAACACAAAATATGTTTCACACAGGATGCAAAACACGGCTTACCTGTCCCACTGTCCAATGCAGGGTCCACATGCATTTGCCAGGACGATACCGCCGACATCATTAAAGATCTTGGACTAAAGGAAGAGGAAAATATTAGCGCCTCCTTCGTTTTAGATTTGATGAATGAAAAATGGATGCTCTTACATATCCGTCTCGTTCAATAGTGGCACGGATCTGCTCGGAGCCAGGAGTCACTGTGAATTGAGCTTTGCATTTGAGGCCTTTGTCCAAAGCCTGTTTTGCCAATGAGGCAGAACGACCCATGTCCTCATAGCTGGAGTTGGTGCAGCTGCCAATCAGACCTGAAATAGGCAAATTGTGTGAGAATTAATTTGAATCTGCAATTCTCAATAGACACTTTTTGTATTTGTAAACATTATAAGAAGTGTACCCGTAAATGTAACAGACTATTATGCATTTTCGATGGAGAAATGTAGGCAAGTATTACAGAAATGTAGCAGACACAATCTGTTGCCAGTGTATGCTAAACGCTACAGCTAATACAATAGATACCGTCATTATCTTCACTTATGTTTTCCAACCAGACTGATGATTTGTTCAATCAGCTCATTCATACTGAGGTGGTCAACACTAATTCCTCCATGAGATATTTTCAGATACACTTTAACATAACAAGGGTCTATAGGCTTCACAAAAGTAATGAGTAGTCATTTCTTACCAACTTTAACTTCCAATGGCCAGTCCTTTTCCTTAGCCACAGCACCGACAGTGGCCACGGGGTGAGCATAGTCCGGGGTGAACGGTCCATTAATGTGGGGCTTCAGCTACAAAATAAAAGAACATTTATTACGTTTTGTCATTTCATATTAAAACTTTTAAATGGTGAATTATCCAATACATCCAAGCACCTCATCCAGATTAAGCTCTATGAGCTGGTCGTATTCACAGCCTTCATCTGGTACCAACAAGTCTGCGTGCTCATCGGCAAGAGCAGCAATTTCTGTAACATACAAAAAAAAGGAGATTATTCGGTCATTTACAATCTCATTTTTGAAACCTGTGACTGATGTACATACGTTCACGTCCAGTCTTCTCCAGATACTTCCTCATGCGGTGATTGTATGGAAACACTGATGTTGTGGCACCAATCTCAGCTCCCATGTTGCAGATTGTAGCCATTCCTGCCACATTAAAGAAGTAAATGGTAAAACATACTTGTGGAGATTCACAAAAATGATATGTTTTATTTTTAACCTGTGCAAGAAATTGAGTCAACTCCAGATCCATGGTACTCAACAATGGCTCCGGTGCCTCCTTTTACGGTCAGGATGCCTGCCACTTTTAGGATGACATCCTTCGGAGATGTCCATCCGGAGAGAGATCCTGTGAGCTTCACTCCAATCACCTTAAAGACACAGATGACAAGAGACATTCAGATTGTGCACATCATTTTAAATGCTTTAGACCCAACTATCTGCTGCTATGTCAATATATGTCCCTGCAATTTATAATCTATAGTAATTCATATTTTCTACAACATTTAACTGTGGCTAGTAACCTTTTAATGATACTAGCCTGGGTGGCACATCAATCGCTGGACATTAGTGACCAGCTTTGAGAATTGTACCATGATAATGTAGATTATTTTGCTCACTTTAGGACACTTGAGTTCCCACGGGATTCCAGCCATGACGTCTACAGCATCAGCTCCTCCCACTCCAATGCAGATGGCACCAAGCCCACCACCGTTAGGCGTGTGTGAATCTGTGCCGATCAGCATCACTCCGGGGTAGGCGTAGTTCTCAAGGATGATCTAAGGACGCAAAATGTAGAGGTTAAAACATTTTTGAAAAAGCTAACTTTTTACTAGGGTTCGAGGTCAGTAAGATGAACCTTCACAGACATTTATATCGTTAGATTTTCTTATATACAATTCTTGTTTTTTACCTGATGGATGATTCCAGAGCCTGGTTTCCAAAAGCCGACTCCATATTTGGCACCAGCGCTGGACAGGAAGTTGTACACCTCTTGGTTAATTTCCTTGAGGAGAGAGATACAGGAAAAAAAGGCAAGTTTAGGTTGTTGTTTTGTAATGATTGGTGATTGTAATGTAAAGATTACCGTATTTTCCGCACTATAAAAAGGTGCACTTAAAAACCTTTCATTTTCTCCAAAACCTTATAATCTGGAGCGTCTTGTATATGGATTCATTCTGGTTGTGCTTACTGACCTCCAAGCGATTTTGTGTCACACGGCGCACAAGGCGCTTCGTCAAAATGTTTTGGTACGACTTCGGTAAACTACAAAGCTCCGGGAGTCAGGAGCGTCGCGGAGTAATACATACCGGTACTATGCTTCACCGTAATGAAGGCAGGAATCATCACTGAACTGAAGGTAACAGCAACGACACAGACTCGGATAATGACGAGGGGGATCCGGGCACGCTGGATGCCGTAATCGACCAACTGTTCAACTCGGACACTGAAGATGAAGAATGGACGAGGAATAAAGAGTTATTGTGAACGCGTTTAATAAAGTTTGACTGACTGACTTGTCTGACTGTTCTGTTTCTCTTAATGCGCCTTATGGTCCGGTGCGCCTTATATATGAAAAAAGT
>JAVQKC010051051.1:0-15419 GCA_036025475.1 Philypnodon macrostomus | reverse complement strand
GGTGATGATGATGATGATGAAGGTGATGATGATGATGAAGGTGATGATGATGATGAAGGTGGTGATGATGAAGGTGGTGATGATGATGAAGGTGATGATGGTGATGATGATGATGAAGGTGGTGATGATGATGAAGAAGGTGATGATGATGAAGATGAAGGTGGTAATGATGACGGTGATGATGATGATGATGATGAAGGTGGTGATGATGATGAAGAAGGTGATGATGATGATGATGATGAAGGTGGTGATGATGATGAAGAAGGTGATGATGATGATGGTGATGATGAAGGTGATGAAGATGATGAAGGTGATGATGATGATGAAGGTGATGATGAAGGTGATGATGATGATGATGAAGGTGATGATGAAGGTGATGAAGGTGATGATGATGATGAAGGTGATGATGATGATGAAGGTGGTGATGATGATGATGAAGGTGGTGATGATGATGATGATGATGACGTTGATGGTGATGATGATGATGATGAAGGTGGTGATGATGATGATGATGATGAAGGTGATGATGAAGGTGATGAAGGTGATGGTGATGATGATGATGATGAAGGTGGTGATGATGATGATGATGATGAAGATGACTGTATTTACAGCTTCATCCCAAACCGGAGTCTGTGTGCTGATGGGACCAGACCGAAGAACTCGTTTATTCACTCACTGCTGAAGAAGACCAGCCTCCAGAAGGTCTCAGAGATTTGATTATTAACACGAGGAGCAGACCGGGCTAATGACCTGTGTCTGTAGTAGTCCCTCCCCCTGACCCCTGACCCCTGACCTCTACAGACATCATAGAACAGTCAGTCTGGGGTAGACCTGGGGTAGACCTGGGGTAGTCCTCGGGTAGACCTGGGGTAGTCCTGGTGTAGTCCTCGGGTAGTCCTCGGGTAGTCCTCGGGTAGACCTGGTGTAGACCTGGTGTAGACCTGGGGTAGTCCTCGGGTAGTCCTCGGGTAGACCTGGGGTAGTCCTCGGGTAGTCCCGGTGTAGACCCGGGGTAGTCCTGGTGTAGACCCGGGGTAGTCCTGGTGTAGACCTGGGGTAGACCTGGGGTAGACCTGGTGTAGTCCTGGGGTAGACCTATTGTAGTCCTGGGGTAGACCTGGGGTAGTCCTGGGGTAGTCCTGGTGTAGTCCTGGGGTAGACCTGGGGTAGACCTGGTGTAGTCCTGGGGTAGACCCGGTGTAGTCCTGGGGTAGTCCTGGGGTAGACCTGGGGTAGTCCTGGGGTAGTCCTGGTGTAGTCCGGGGGTAGACCTGGGGTAGTCCTGGGGTAGACCCGGTGTAGACCCGGGGTAGACCTGGTGTAGACCCGGGGTAGACCTGGTGTAGACCTAGTGTAGACCCGGGGTAGACCTGGTGTAGTCCGGGGGTAGACCCGGGGTAGTCCTGGTGTAGTCCGGGGGTAGTCCTGGTGTAATCTTGCCTGTTCTTGTTTCAGTTTGAGACGTGCCTGGTGCGTCATTGTAAAAACGCCTTCGCCTGCAGTCTGACCCATGAGAGCGGATGGAAACTGTCGTTCTCTGGAGACACCATGCCCTGCGACGCCTTCGTTGAACTCGGTCAGAAATACGTGATACAACACACCTCTAGAGTCAGGCTTTAGAACAATGTGTTTTAATAAATACAGAAGTAATAATGTGACGTGGTACTGGACACACGTCTTCAGAGGCTCACGTGGTACTGGACACACGTCTTCAGAGGCTCACGTGGTACTGGAGCTCTCGATGTAAGAACAGGAGCGCGTGAACGGCGGGGCCTCGAGACAGATGTACAGTTTGGAAAACATAGCTCTGCATCGAACAGTGCTCTGTTGGACAATGGGGCCGTGACTGGTCCAAAAAGAACTGTGTGCCTCTGAAACACAATCAGATTTGTCCAAATATGGCCCGTTCACTGCCCCGCGTTTCAGTTTAACACATTAGATTGAATTTTCTCATCTATCCACCGTTATTATGCTCTTCATGAACTTCTGTCATGTGTTTCACAGGGAGAGACTCGACCTTACTGATCCATGAGGCCACTCTGGAGGACGCTCTGGAGGTGGAGGCGGTGGAGAAGAGACACAGGTAGTGCGTAGTCAGGTCCGGATGCGTACCAACGGAGCAGTACATGCTCCGTCTTGGTCAAGTCTTTAACTAGCGCCCCCTACGGGTTATTTAACATGACACAAGTTGATGTTAAAAATACACAGAGGGATGGTTAGAGGTTAAAGTGTTCTGGGCCGGGGGCCATGACCCGGCGGCCGTGACCCGGGGGCCGTGACCCGTGGGCCACGCTCTTCTCCCTGGTTTCCCGTCGAGCTCCAGTCCCAAATATATCTTAACAAATCACACAGAACATTTGTAAAGCCCGGGTATATTGACGTGTGAGCATGAATGAGCCTTTTATGGATGTTGTGTGATAATATATTTGAGCTCATGTTGCAGCACCACGTCACAGGCCGTCGGTGTCGGGATGAGGATGAACGCAGGGTTTATCATGCTCAACCATTTCAGCCAAAGATACGCCAAGATCCCAGTGTTCAGCGAGGACTTCAGCGAGCGAGTGGGCATCTCCTTCGACCACATGACGGTGAGCTCCAAACACTTACATTTCATTGGATTGATGCCTGCTTCAGTCCCATACAGCACATACGTGTGTTCTACAGATAAGTCTTTTCATTATATTTCTCTGCAGATCCGCTTCAGAGATTTGAGGATCCTGCCCAGCCTCAGCCCGGCTCTGAAGGCACTGTTCGCAGAAGACCTCAGTGAATTGGAGGAAGAGCGAGAGCGACGAGAGCTGAGGAACCCCAAAACATCAGGATCCAAGATGGAGTCCGCCAAACGAGAGGCAGAGACCCGCACGAACGAGACGCAGAACAAGAGACTGAAGAGCAGCTGACTCACGGGACTTTAACAAGGATTTATTTCAGTTTTATTTGGACATGTGTGTGACAGGACAGTGCACAGAACATGTGTGTGTACAGAACATGTGACAGGACAGTGCACAGAACCAGAGGATTTTCCTTTTGACCACAATAAAATTATCACAGAATGTGTCTCTGGTGTGACCCCTTTAAGTGTCCACAGTGAACAGTCTTCCTCTAGGCCTCCGGTCTGGCACCTCGAACCTTAGGCCCCAACCAGATTCCCTCTGTACACGTCCCATATATCCACTGTCCCTCCTCTGTACACGTCCCATATATTCACGTTCCCGCTCTCTCCCTGGTGTCAGTATGGGGTACTGCGTCCTGGTGGCCCATGGTGTATGTCGTCTTTCGTCACTGGTGGGACGGTGGGGCACCTCTGTCCTCAGTGTGTCTGTGTTGCTGCTGCTGCTGCTCTTCTCCTTGAAGACGGTCCAACAGAACCAGGTGTGGCTGTCCCGTGAGGCGCTGTTCCGGTGAGGCGCACCGCTGATCATCTCTGCACAAAACACCATCTATGCATATGAGAAACATCCAGACAAATCATAATCATAATAATCATAATAATAATGCATAGGGTTTTTATTGCGCTTTGTTAGGACACTCAAAGACACTTTACATATTTGTATTATTCATTCACTCCAGTCACACCTGGTGGTGGTAAGCTACTATGTAGCCACAGCTGCCCTGGGGCACACTGATGTATGAACCAAGAACACGTCACAAGCACAGACCTCTGCCAAGGCACTGGTCATCAAACACAGATAGAACACGTCCATCCAGGCACAAACACATTACGTATGCCTTTACTGAACTGAGACTGGGGCTAAATAAATAAATGTGTTACAGAAATCCATGAAAAGTTGTGTTTACTGCATCTGACAAGCTCTCCACAGATAGTAGAGGGCCCATCACTCAGCATTACTAACTGCAGTGTTTGGTGAGCAGGGAGCACATTGTCTATGAAACATATCATATACCACTGATTCATTTTTCACTAAGATCTTGTATTGATGATGGGAGAGTCGGACCACTGACCAAAGCCTTCTCCAACGCATCCCAAAGACTCTCAACGTGGTTAAGGTCTGGACTCTGTGGCACCTGATCCATGTGTAAAAATGTCTCATGCTCCTGAACCACTCTCACAATTTTAGCCTGATGAATCCTGCCATCAGGGAAGAAAAAAATCCAATGATGGAATAACCTGGTCATTCAGTATATTCAGCTGACTAACTACAGGAGGCTCTCACCTGTTTGCTGAGTAAAACCAGGGGGTGACATTCTTTTGGCCAGACAGTGTATTTTCTAGTAAAAAAAGAATAGTAACATTGCTTCCATTTCCAAGAGCAACGAGGGCTGGGGTATATGTGGGGTATATACAGAATCCCAGTTAGTTAATCTGACAATTTTTTTTAATCATTTACCCAAACATGCATGTCTTTACATGGTGAAGGGAGGCTGGAGAATCTATGGTAAAATGAAGAATTGAACCAACAACCTCCTTGGTCAGAGGCAGAAGCACTAATCACTCTGAAACGCTACAGCCTGAAAGGGTTTACAAAGAAATCACCCTATTTATCATTTTTTTGAGAAGAAGCTCATCTGAGAATGATATATTTGTCTCTTTCATCTTGGTGCCACGAGGCAAAGGTCACGCTGCATCGAGCCACCTTTGAAGCTGCTGCCATTACCAGCATCTCTCAGTTCTTACCATGTTGGGTTTTCAATCTTAATGTGTTTGATGTTTCACAATTTGTGCCATTAGAGTGTATGACACAGGCTGCAGGTGAAATTCCTGAGGGTCTATAAATGTATTTCATCAAATTTCTAAGACCACACAATTTGACACAAATGATTGGATGATGAAAGGCTTGGAGAGTAATATAACTGATCGTTTGTGTGACCCTAAACACAAAGATTGAAACGTACCGCTCCAGGATTCGCACCATGTTATAATATGGTTTTCTTGTAAATTCAAAGGAGAATTTATATTTTGATTCAATCAGTTTGAGTGACCTTCTCATGGGATTAAATAATCTCTCTACAAAGGAAGGAAGCCACACCTTAAAGGAACGGCAGGGGCAAATACAACTCCTTTATAATGATTTTTAAATGAATATTGTATTTTGATTTTTTTGTTTTGACCTTTATTGAACCAGGAAAGTCCCACTGAGATTCAGCATCTCATTTTCAGGGGAGTCCTAGCCCCAATGGGGAACATATTGTACAGGTTTTTAGTGGTAGGAGAAACCAGAGTGCCCGGAGGAAAACTACGCAGACACAAGGAGAACATGCAAACTCCACACAGAAGGGCCCCGACTGAGGAATCAAACCCAGGACCCTCTTGCTGTGAGACAAGAGTGCTAACCACTATGCCACCGTGTCGCTATGACAAAAATCTATTCAAAAATAATACAGGCTGGAAGCTCAATAACTTTAGGCACGGTTTCTTTGCAAGTGTTACATGTTCAGCAGTCTGGAAATGGAGACTCATTGTTTTGAATGAACTTCTACCCAGATGATGTTACTATCACTATTACCTCCATCTCTCGAGAACATGCTATGTCCACTGTGTTTCCCAGGTCTCCACAACAGCATGACAGTAAGTGCTCTGTTAAAGCTGACGCCGTGGTAAATATTGGCCTTGTGGAGGAGGCCACCTGTCAGCCACAGACAGGAGCAGACAGGGGCAGACAGGAGCAGAGATCTAAACCACAGCAGGAGATATGATGCAGCCTCCCACCTGCCCAGTCATCTGTCGGGACGATAATTGGCCTGGTGTGCACCATGCTTCGCCTCTTACAGCTGAGCACGCTTTTATTTCAGGGGCTGTGTTTAGGACGGTATTCCTGGGCAGTGCATGAGAATGTATGCACTAGTCCACGGTAGATACATTTACTACATGTTAACACCCTCCTTCATGTTCTGGTTCTTAAAGTAACCATTTTCTGGGAGAAAGGATGACATTATAAACAATATGGATCTGGAATGATTTGTAGATATAGTAATTGTCCCTACTTCACCAAGATTGTATAATAGGACCAGATTGAACATAATTGAATATGTATTTGTGCACATTTCCATGGAATGAAAAAAGCCTGTCTGAACAGCTGGTTAGAAAGGCTTTGGGAATGGCATCTGATGTAAATGACTTCACAGAATACCCCCAACAAATACAAATACAGTTAGAGGGTCTAATCTATCTATAAGCACAGTCCACCTAAAAGTTGCACCTGCTCAGTGTCAGAATCCATTATCTGAGTCCATTAAGTGGCTCCTCTGAGCACGCTGCTGTAGGACTGGATGAAAGTGATCCATTCCCATCAAGGCCGTGCTTTGAGCCCGAACCTCATTTGTTAATTACTCCACAAGTCTCCAGCCATTCAGTCATACATCACTGCTGCCCCGCAGTAAACACCAGAAGGCACGTCAATGTGAAAGATCATACCTCCCCCATGTCAGGCAAGGGCATCCATTTCAGAGCCAAACCAAAACTCACACACAATATTTTTTAATAGAAAATGTAGATTTAGTTTGTATTTGGACTAGACTGGTGGTGGGATGTGACTAGTTCAACACTCATTTAGCTGAAGTTAAATCTTTTTTTATTCTTATTCATATTTTATTCTGCTTGTTCCTCGTTAGGGGTTGAGACCTAATGAGGCACTATGGGCTTTAGGCGGGGTAAACCATGGAAATTTTAAAAGTGAATTTAAGGGCTGACACAGAGACTTTAAAGACTAATACATTAGACGCATCCAGTACTTGCAAAATAGCTTGGTAAGGTGCGATATATTGGGACCAATGTATAACGGCAAACTCGTAAAATTTTTATTGAAAACATAAGGGCAAATGGGGCTTCTATCTCAACCATTTCTGCAATTCAAGAGAGAGCCCTTTGAAATCCATGATCTGACCAGCAGAGTTTGAGTGAAACGTCCTCTGTCAAACGGAGGAAGAGCAAACTGAGCACGCTCCGGTCATCCAGCGCAGCAGAAACACCAGGACTGTGAATGTCTTGTAGTAAAATGGCCCAGTTGTGATTTTGATAAGAACTCATGAATTACCGCTTGGAGCAAGGTGACCCTGTGAATCCACAAACCACTGAACAAAAACACACGCTTTATCATCCCTCGATTTGAGTTCTCCCAACGCGGCCCTAATTTTCAACATATCAGAACATATCTCCATATCTCTCTGTCTTTTTCCCTCTCTGTGTTGGATTCATACAGTTGAGAATAGCTGTGAAAGAATAGGGTCATAGAAGTGTCACACACTCGTTGGGTCACCCTATTCTGTCAATGCTGTTTGACTGCAGTGACCTGACTGTGCACATGTGAGCTGAGGAGATCACCACCAACCAACAGTGACAGTGATTATAATAACTCGGACTAACTTGACTTGACTCTTAGTGAGCTAATGGTAAAATACAATATATGCCAGCCACAAGGGGTCTCAAGCCAACATCTTGCATTTTTATCAAGTTATCAAAGCTTGGGACCAGCAAATTGTGGTTGAACTTTTTGGCTCTGGGTCAGGGATCAAGGACATAACTAAACCCTTCAGTGATAACTCTCTGCACAGTAGGGGGCAGATGATTTGCTGCAGGAGTAGGACACAATGTCATTTTCAATAGTAGTCAAATCTCCCATGTTCTTTCTGGATTTTGAAGGACATTTTCTTAAGTGCAATTATATTTCAGGACAATTGATAACTGAAGTTACTCTTTGCTCTGCTTTCCAAAAGACTCACACTGTCCCTTAAGTACATTCCTCGTCTGCCCGACACAATGCTGATGTTCACTGGTGACACATACAGGCCTTTAGCCAAACACACTCAGCCCTAATGCAGAAGTAAACAACATTCTCCTCACAGTAACCTCCTCTAACAGAGAACCAGATCACTTTAGATACCTTCCTGTTCCATCTCACCTTGCGGCAAGAGATGCGCAGTGACAATGACCGTGGCTTTCACAAACAATGGAGTTCAGTTTCCGGACCACAGATAACTCCGGCTGGCACCTGACACCGAGCGTGAGCCCCCGCTGGGAGACTGAGAGCTCTGTCCAGGCCTGCATCAGCCTGGACGGGATACAATCTTCGGGAGTGAACGGATCAAGGTCACAAAGTTTAGCTTGCAAGACGAAAAGGACTTTCCTAAAACTGGGGATTAGCAAAGTGTAATGTCCTCAGCGCTTCAGGTAAATATTCTAGTGTGTAACATCCAACTAAACTAAAAAGCTTCTCATGGAGTAAGTGACGGTGTGTTTATCTTCCATTTCATTGGACTATTAGTCTGATATACCAGCCCCGCCTACTTTTTTTTTTTTTTTTTTCAAAAGTGGGGTCTGGTCCCTTGCTCATAACGAATCATACCTCTGTGATTTTATGGGTGGACCAATCACGAGCCGTTTACGAGCCACAGAGGCCTGTTTTGTTGGCCGTGTCATATAGTGAGTCCCTTGTTAACAACAGTCTGTGTGCTGCATGTGTGGTGTTTCTGATCAGTTTACTATACATCTGTAAACTCTGTTCTTGAAATTGAATGCAATCAATGAGAGACCAGACCAACATCCTTGAGAGACCAGACCAACATCCTTGAAAGACCAGACCAACATCCTTGAGAGACCAGACCAACATTTGTATAGAATAGGAAAATAATTAGTCGCGGCTGGCCGGGCTACTGGACTATAGTGAACAGTCAGGGTGCTGGTGGTGCATTTGTCAAAGTCAACTCGTTCTGCCAGGACTGCAGTGATAACAGTATGGGCCACAGAGGTACATGCGTGAGCTTCTGTGATTTTAGTAACTGTGAATGTGCATGTCTCAGGGGCTCTACACTTTGCAGTATCACTGTCCACAAATGCAGAAGTAATTTGATCAACTCAGTTTTAGATATTAACCTGATTGTATCCTCTACTTGACCCAAACAAAGCGACAGAGGCTGCTCTTTTATTATTGAAAACCCAGGAGCTATCTATTTACTTTTAGCATCATTAAGGACATTGAAATTCATTTTTGAATCTTAGTGAGCCGTGGTCGAAACATCAAGTCTGTGGAAAGTAGAGCACCACAGTTGAAAATCAAGACATTTTGACCTCTTAGTAATTCTGAGCTAATTTGTAAAATAAACAGGGTTCTTATGAAGAGACTGCAATCACAGGTTCTGATTGCCCCTCAGGGCACAGCTGCCTGCTGATCTGAAAGACTCTCGTACTTCCTCCGCACAAGTACCTTGATGCTAATCAGCCGTTTTGTAATTGAGACTGACAATTCAGCTTCGACAAATAGGATCTTTTGGTAACCATAGAAACCTGCCTGGATCACGGGGAGCCTCTGTTTCATGATAACATCTTGTTCTTTTCTTAAAATTAAATGAACTAAAAAGAACAGCCAGAACAACCATCTCAAGATTCAGGCTAGTTAGCACAAACAACTATTTTTAGAAATGACTGCAGTTGTTCAGAAAGTAGGTCTATGTGATCAGAGTTAAATCATCTCAGTGGGTCATGGTCAGAGACGGAATATTGTTCAAATAATGTAATTGGAATGTATTTGATTATCCTGCATGATTTAAAGAGGTCACAGCCAACAAGAATCTTTACTCAACGAAAAATACTTAACATGAAATAGTTCTAATATCATTCATCAAGTATACCAGGACCAAAACATAATCCCACATTCAAATGATCTTATTTGGACCATGGACCACAGGTTAGCCTCCCCAGACAAACCCTTTCACCCCTGACCCTCTGACCCTCTGCTGATGCGTGTAGTGCTGACGTCTTACAAAAAGTCCAGTTGAATCTGAAATGTGCACAAGTCAAAGTGGAAGCTTGACTTTTGTTGCCGAGCGATGATGACAGCTGCTGACCCACGGGCCGGTTGAAGGGCAGCGTGCTCTCCAGTGGCCCGCGCCCCACACATGAAACACTGTAAACCTCCAGCTATGCATTTCCTCTGCCACATAACCTAATCTGACATGTGCCCCACAGCCAAGACTTCAGACTGCGTGTTCTGGATTTTCCTGCTGCAGAAATATGGGCTCCTCTTTTTTCCAATGCATCCACCTTCAACAAAATATACATCCATTTCTATCACTCATTCAATGCTAAAATGGAGCTCTTTTGTTGGTTGTCATTGATGCCCCAGCTGGGAAAAAATCAGAGTGAAAACTGCTCGTGAGGCACTTTTTATTTACCTTTAGCGAAGTGTGGCTGCCGCCTTTCTGTGTCAGACAAAATGGAACTGACGGTTTTAAATGCACAGAGCTAAATACGATGTCAGTCTTTTGAGAGCTCAACTGTGAATGCTGTTCGGTTTTAAAGCCTGGTTTACTTTGTCACGTTGCTGCCGGTGGAGGAGAGGTCACATCAGTTGGTCATAACAGCCTGATGAAGGCTTTATGCTATGGTTCATTAAGAGTTTTTATAGAGACGCTATAAAGCTGGGTCTACTGTATCTACTGGACCGTTCATTAGGCAGCCAAACACCCTACTTTGAACACTCTCAAAAAGGTTTTAATGTGATTTTATATATTAAAATGAACAGTTAATGTGTTGATTGACAGCTGTCTGTATTTTTGCCCTGTTAGAGAAAGAGCAAGAACATCAAGACTATATGAAAAATCTTCCACTTATTCTTAACTAAAGAGAGTCCTATCAACAATGGACCTTAGGGGCCATGGACATTGAGCAGTTAATCAGAGAGAAGGCCTTGTGTGTCTGGTTACGAGTTGTCAGTATAAGTTCTAAAGTCGGGCTAGTGATTGTGAATGTCTAATAGCCACAATTAGAACCTACCTGCATTTGGCTCGGTTGGCCTGTGCTAGTGTCAAGCCCTGGTCACAGGTAAAGGCTTGAGGCTAAATAATCTCCTGTAAACACTTAAAACACAGAATGCTCCATATTCAGCAGAAGACCTGAGCCTGCTCCCGGTGCATCAGTAAATTTACCACAGCCATGCCGTGGGAATAAGTATGTTTGTGTGAATCATGAAGAAATCACTAACATGATAATCACTGTAGTAAAAGTCTGATCCACGGCAAGAAATACATCAAACTGAGGCCTGTGGTCCTATCTCACTTCATTACCCTCGATGTCGATTTCTCATATTTGCTGAGACATGCGCGATTCCTCAGGGCTTGTTGTCTCAAGAAGAGCTGGTTCAGCAGTGGGATCTTCTGGAAAAAAAACACTAAAAAAAATAGAATGCCAGCAAAACGCATTCACTCCATTTTGATTTATTGCACTTTGTAATTACAATAACCAGCATTGCTCTGATGTGCTGATATTCCAGCTGATGTATTTTTTTCCTTGCCACGCAGTCGAACTGTTATAGCCTCGTGTAGTTTGTTTATTAGACAGCATGTTATTTATTTCAGGGAGCTTGCATGCAAACATTTCATTGTGCAAAAACAGTGCTGATGTCGGCAGGCGGGAAGGGAAGTGGACGATGGCCAACAACAAAAAAACTAAACCTCCAAGTCATTTCTCTCAGTTTTAATTTGGAACCAACAATTAGACAAAGTATAGGAATTAGGATGGAGGAGAAGGCAGACATGCAGCTGGTCGGGAACGATGGAGCCAATGGTCCATGTAAACGCAATTGGCTTTCTGAGTCCGTTACGCCAGCTCGGTCATTGGACGGGTCAGTGGCTCATCTTCGCGGACTCTCATGTATGGACAGATGAATTAGAGGCAGCTGTGGCTTGTCCAACGTGATGGACACTTGCTCAACCTACACCATGTTATATTATTGTTTACCAGGATACAGCATAAATCAAAGACTGAAGGCTGTATATGAGAACATGTTTAGGTTATTGGAAGTAATAGAGTCTGTTTTATTCTGTTTTTGCAGGACTACAGAAGAATTAAAACATTAGCTTCACAAGCCTACGCTTTATGTCCACGTCATGGTCCCTTTCTGTCACTGAGCCATCAGTGTGTCTGCAGAACTTAGCTTCAACAACATTAAAACAGAGAAGTTCAGTAGAATGTACATAATGATCATGATATGTCTTTGTAGGTATATGTTAAAGTCTGTTAAAGGCAGTCAATAATCTCATAGACAGAGGTGACTTTGGGCATTCTACCATTTCTTGTCATGACGGCGACAGAAGATTTGATACCGTTTATTACATGAAATATAACAGAACATATATAGCAATTAATTGAATTGAATTGCCCCTCGATATGCTAAAGCTCTGCGGGAATTTCAGCTAATATTTCGAAGATTTTCTCAAAAGAATCCAAATGTACGGTCAAAATGATGAGAGGAGAGAAGCTCTGCTGCTGTGTCTCGTGTGGACGAGTGAGCGAGCAGCTGACAATCAAGAGAATTCGTGTGTTAGGTATATAATCATTTAAAAACATACGAACTGTGTTACAGACAGATGCCACAGACAGGTCTCTACTAATGACCAGAGAAAGACTGACCCCTGACCTCTACTGACTACAGACCACCTACATTACATCATAGAACAGGGTCAGTCAATTTTAAGCCTTTTTTATTTTATTTTTACATTTTTCTTATTTTAGGACAGACTATCCCTTCAACAGTGGCGGTAAATGGCCGTTGTGATCACCAAGATTGTCATGAATTGCAAAACTGAACTCAATCAATTTAAAGTTAGCTGAAAAATGTACTTAATGGGATAAAAACAATAATCCGATATTCTATTAATTGTGTTGTTTGGGGGCTGAACACTTTCTATTTTTTAAATCAGATAAAAATCCAAATTTTGAAAATGGCCTGTTTACCAGAAGTGGAAAACTCACTGTTAAAATACTGAAGGCCTTTTTATCTTTGTTTGCTGTTAAGATTTGTTTCAGCCTCAAAACATAGCATCTTCAAATAACAACAAGATCACTTTGTTCATTGTTCCACAGCCCCAAACCGAGAATACATTCACTTCTATCTCCAAACACCAAGAGGTGGGCATTAGTCACACCAGTGCGGACAGAAGTCCCTCGGTGTGTCCACTCTAACGGTCGGTCGACTTTAAAGCCACCCTCCTGCTGTGGAATTTGGATGGCGACTGGCATTAGCTTGTGCTCGACGAATAAAGCCCTAACGAGATAGCGATCACAGCGGGCCCGGCTCCAAAGACTCAGCCTGGCAGCGCTTGATAATCTTGCCTCTTGGTTTTACTCAGCTCCCTTTAATCTGACTTCACATAATCCTTTTTGTCAGCCTCCTGATCAAGTAAACGCTTAATTATGGCTAATGAATTCCATCCAGAACTCGGGTAAACACATCTATCAAACGACCATCGTGTGGATTTTTTAAGGGGAAGAGAAAATAAATAAATGGAGCCAAAAACAGTCCTACTCAGAAGTTGGAGAGAGCTTCTGTATCCATAATAGCAGCCATTTATTTGCTAAATGATTTAAACCCTTATGAATTGACTGGTGGTTATCACATGGGCTCTTTGGTGATTACATAATGATCCGACTGCAGACTGTGTTCATTGATGGACTTTGATTAAGCAGCACTACAGCATCAGCAGGGCCACTCGTGCCACAATGGAATATATGTTTCCAACTATTCAGTAGATTAGACAATCAGTGTGAGCATTAAATCCAGTTGTTGATTATAATTAGCTTTATGGATTGGGTCGTGAGGAATTAATTATTCAGACAACAAAACAATGTTTCTGTTAACCATTCGTTAACTGGAGAGTGACCGAGTGGCCACTGTTTTGGGGGAAAGACTTCATGAATGACACACGTCCAAGCTGAAACGGGTGTGTACTTATGTGAATCTGTTAAGATCTAGAATAGAGATGATCACCAGCTTTTCTGTCTGTAGAGGCCACGGGACGGACTAAAGTAAAAATAAATGACTACTGGTCAAAGTCCAGTCTGGTCCCATCCTCAGCTCCAGCGGCCACACCCCGTAAACCCCCTCGGTCGGTGGGACCGAACCAGGTGAGGGTAGCCGGTCTGGGTTCCTGGCCGGTGAAGAGATATGTCAATTCCCAACAACCTGCTCTTGGTTGGTAGAGGATTCGGGACTCACCGACGACATCAACCCGAAGAGTACTATTGATTGATCAAAGGGATATCCCACAAAGTCTGACCTGATGATGCTGTAGAGTCCAGGGAAGGAACTAAAGTGAAATAATTATGACAGATTATCTACTTTACATCATAGAACAGGGTCAGATATAGCATTAAACCTATGGACTCTACCTTTCAGCACTAGAAGATTGCTCCTTGCAAGAGTTTATTGTGACTCATTGTCATTTACCACAACGTTACTGGTTCCAGAACAACCAAACTATCTTTGTATTCAAGAATTACCCACTTTTATAGACCATTAATGAAAGCCCAATGTAAAGTAATGGCCTCAGTATGTGTTGCTCAGAGGGGCTGGCCACCTGTTTGTCTGACACAGTGTTATTTGCTCCACGGCCACAATCAAGTGATTAAGTGTGGCTCTATACGCAGGTTTATAATTCTGATACACTCCATCAGTTTAAGACGCTCATTGCTGATCTTGGCCCTGAATGCTGTTTACTGGAGGATTGGAGCGATCTACGAGGCACGTCTGTTTACTTTGGGCCGGCCATTGTCATTCTCCACCCATGCTTAACAGTTGGGTCTGGGGCAATTTATGCTTGGCATCCTTGAATAGGTTTCCCCTAATGAGGCTGATAGAATGACCATTCATCCACAAGGGGCTGTTGATGTGCCACAGTTCAAATGTTAATCACCGAAAGCTACTTTGGCAAATTGACAGAGGCCCTTTCAGCGCAGCTCTGTGAACGTGTTCTCAGTAAAAAGCTATGCCTGTTTGTGTGGTCTCTTGATGTAGGGCAGGAGGCAGTGTGGAAGTCCCCCCTGACCCTGTTTTGTGTACCGGACAGAGTCGGTCCCACTGACGTGAGCCCCGGACCCCCTCCATCATCATGTCAGTGTTCACTAAGAGTTCAGTCCCCAGAACAAAAGAGCCTTGTTTACTCTTACAACTGGGCTAACCTCGCTGGCTCGCCGGTTTGTGGCACTTTCACTGAATTTGGATAACCTCTAATTCACTCTCATTCAAGCTGGGATGAAAGGGAGAGACCGTTACTAATTTAGGGGCTTTATAACAACGGCTACAGAACTAAATGTGCCACTTGTTGATTCGGTTTTGTAAAGTCCAAATTTGCAATCTAATAGAACCCAATACTGATTGTAGATTTAGTTGACCAACGGCGTATTGTTAAATTGTGTTCTTTGGTTTCGCACAAAAAATAATCAAGAATCATTATTAACTTCTGTTTGCAATATATTTATCATTATTCTTTATCCAATTCAAAGTCCTCCATAATCAGGCCCCCGCCTACCTCTCTGACCTGCTCCACCTCCACACTCCATCCCGCCCCCTCCTACCTCTCTGACCTGCTCCACCTCCACACTCCATCCCGCCCACTCCTACCTCTCTGACCTGCTCCACCTCCACACTCCATCCCGCCCCCTCCTACCTCTCTGACCTGCTCCACCTCCA
>JAVQKC010051045.1:0-10309 GCA_036025475.1 Philypnodon macrostomus | reverse complement strand
ACCAAGTTTCATTGCTCTCTGCCAAAGTAAGTGTGTCCAGGGTCCCATAGGGGTCATAAACATGGGGGCGCTATAGAGGCATTCTTTATTTGACCTCTGTAATGTGCCTATGTACATTTACTATACACCTGCCCGGATCACTGTGACAACATTCATGTTATTTTGTTTATGTTCAGCAGGATCAATCGCTCAGTCCTTCAGGGCATTATTTAGTAAATGTTTTTCATGCCATGACGTGTAGCCATAGTCTGCATGTGTTCTAATGGCATGACGTGTAGCCATAGTCTGCATGTGTTCTAATGGCATGACGTGTAGCCATAGTCTGCATGTGTTCTAATGGCATGATGTGTAGTCATAGTCTGCATGTGTTCTAATGGCATGCAGCTCAGAAATATCCCCATTTTATCACCATATTATTTCTATTTATCCTCTTACTCTCTGAGCCGCCTTTTATTATCATTATGCTACTATCATAAAAGCCCTGCTATGAGATAATCAGCCTATAGACAGCTGACGTATAGAACTTCATTGCTTGTATGTCATTGCAAAGGTTATGGTTTAAAGATATGCTGTAAGGTAGCTTTATTTTGTTTATTTTCAGTTATTATCAGTTTACAAAGTGCAAAGTAAAGAGTCCTGTGACAACACTTGGTGCACATTTTCCAACCATTGTATTCTGTGGTTGTGTCTGCTAACATCATGCTAATCGCTACATGCTAATCAATGCTATTGAGATGAGATTTGTTTATATTTTGTTGAGTCATTTTGTGTGTTTGTTGGAGCAAATGGTTCACAGGCCATATGTACAGTAGCTCCATTTGACCAGCAGCATGAATCTGTCAGAATGCATCTTAATCTATTGTTCAGATGAACTCTTGTATTTGTTTGTGAGTGATTCCCATCATGTGCTTTAATTAGGATCCTTTTGTTGGGGTACAATCGGTGGATTGTCCTGAGAGAGGATGCTCATAGTCATACAGAGCCCTTCAGCGCTCTTCCCTAACTCCCCGCTGACCTGATTTTCAATGGAGCAGGTGCCAGTGTGATGTGGGTGGCACACAGAGGGGCACAGGGGGCTGTGATAAGAACATAATATAGGGCTAATGCCACCAGTTAATTCTTAAATGTTTTAGATTCAGGAATTGTTAAACTGTTTATAAAATGCAAAAAGATAATGTTGAAGGGCACAGTATGTTCAGCACAAAATGTCTGTGTCTGGTCTCATTCAGGAGATGAAAGAGACTAAAAAGAGCAGCATGTTGTTATTCATAGGGGGCGCTGTGGTACAGCTGCTCAAGCAAAAGCACTGTTATGTATTTAGTCTGGTTTGATGCCATGTGCCAATAGTATCATTCCAATGCAGTCACACAATTAAAGATCAGTACCTAGGAGCTGTTTAGTAAAAGTTTGTTTTATATAAAAGAAATGTTGTGAAGTTTTGTCACATGTGCAGAAAAAATATGAGTTCATGCTTTATTGCTGTGCTGTCCTTTCTCTGTTATCTTTTGTTTACGACAAGGATTTAGGTTAAGTTATGGGCTGTTCTGGCCTTGACCTTTGACCTGTGTTATCCAGGTGAAACCAGACAAAAACTTCCCACAATTTTCTTTGAAGTCACCTCAGGAGAAAATCTCCAGCGAGCAACTGCACATCTAGCCTATTCACAGATCACAAAATTCAAATTACTAGATTACCTACAATGTAATAAATAAAAACTTTAATGACAATATTTTAAAAATTCAACTCATATTCTGTGTTATCATAGTGAAAGTGAAGAAATGCCTCAGTGGCCAGCGTAGATCAATGTTTGTGCCGCCCGTGCAGCAGACTCACTAGTGAATGCCTGTGTTTCTGTTCCTGTGCAGTCATACAGAAGTGAAGGGAGTCCGGCTCTTTGTTTGGTCAACCCATGGGAACGGCCCCTAAACTGTTCAGCCCCCTGAGAAACAACCATTCTATAGACAGGCCTATAAACAAGATCCACCATACTGGGGAAGAGCCACTGTAGGAATGTGGTGATGAGCCTGACATTGATCAAAATCCTGAAAACCTCAGCAAACAAACTTGATATGAAGGTGTTGGAATGAAAGGGATTGGTTAAGTGGGTGAGTAAAGTACAGATAGACAAGAGAAAAAAGAGAATCTGGATGGCCCTTTGGCAGCTCTTCACTGTTCCCAGGAGGATTACTCAAGTATAGGTGCCTCGAAGTGCCAGAACTGCTCTAGAGAAGAGCAAGTGAATAGGTGCATACAAGCACTCACAGTTTGAGAGAAATCAACTCATTGTATCCTGGCCATAATCACATACAAATGAACTGCAATACAGTTAATGCACTCAATAAGTACAGCACTGATCCTCCACTTCAACATCACAAAACCACATACATTTTATTAAATACAGTTTGTTAGGTGAAAAGCTTGCAATTAAATTGATTTAGTTATAATACAATATAGAATATACAGAATGAATAAATGATAAATGCAGTCAATAGTCTTTTAGATTTTTGAAGAACAGTTAGGTTCCTCCCACCATTTCATCATAGTGGCTGCTCAGATCTTTGTGTCTCTTTATTTCCAGACAGATCAGAAATATAGAGATGGGGTTTGTGGAGCTTAACCAGGTAAGGATAGTTATCAACAAGAAGCCAAGGCTATAAGCTTATGTCACTCTCTGGCCCTTAGCGTCAAGGATGATTGGCATGATGCTTCAGTCTTCTACTGGTGAGGAAGTCTGTGTGCTGCTGCCGAGATCTTTTGACACCAGATCTTATCGTTGCTCGGTCAACGGCAGAGGTTTCCCAGGTTTCTCTTTGGAAGCTGACAGACTGAAAGGACTAGGGGCATAAGCAATAGTGAAGAGGTCTGTGCTCTTTGTTAGAGTTATGCCAAGAATTTAATGGAGACCAAAATGAAAGTTGTTCAGCTGATGTTTATGTCTGCAGTAGGTGCAGCAGGAGGGTGCTGAGAATACAGGCCTTCTAAACTTTTTAGGTGGAGAGAGAGTGACTCTCGCTCATCATCATCATCATCGTGTCCTTCTTCTTCTATACCACGTCCTTCCAGTGGTTGGCGCAGGCGAGCGCGTCTGTGCTCGGACCGGCCAGGTCACCTCCAGTACACCGTGGGGCCAGGCTGCATTCCATTATGTGCTATGCATGTGTCGGACGCCGCTAGCTTCGATCTCTTCATTGACTCCTTGCACCGCCCTTCTCCAACCCGCAGGTGGTTGAGGGTTTTCCAGACTCTCTCGCTAAGCCTACCAGTGTTGATGACTTCCCGATGGATGTCCAATTCACAGTCAAGACTGTGATGGACTTGGTGATGTTTTTCAGTACACTGTTGTTAATGGTGATTGTGGGTGAGAGCTTAGCAGGTTGGGCAAAGACCACTGTTTTTTCTCCAGGCTGATCTTCAATCCAAACTCCTCACATGCAGCAGCAAAGGAGAAGCACATAACCTACAGCTCGGCCTCAGGTTGAAGAGATTGCCAGTGCTGCTTGAATGCAGTAGCACTCCAGATTAGAGACCTGCAATTGGCGGGCCCTGTGGGAACCGACACAAATCCTCCGTGAACGGGCGGAATTCACCTGGTCTCAGACGAGAGCAAGCAGGCAGACCAAAACACATTGGGTTTTGAGTTGTGTGAGTGTCAGAATCAGACTAGGGACACTAGAGAGAGCGGTGATAACAGCCTGCTCTGTCCAGCTGCTCTTCCTCTGGTCATTTGACACTCAGCGGCCTCTGAGTGCCTGTCAATCAAGTCTTGCTCAGAGGACCAAGGAAAAATGAAAATGTGTATACAGGCTTCTTATTTAAAATTCTCAGGACCCGTAGGGACCCACGGGGATCTCTCATGCGGACAGACAGGGGGAGGCTTTTGGGCGGGAACGGTCAGAAAGGTTTCGGGAACGGAGAGGGTACGTCCCACACAGTCCCTTGCAGGTCTCTCCAGATGGATCAGGGAAGGCTCTTTTCTTGCTCCAAGTTAATCATTGTAAATTCATTGCTGCTTTACTGCATTTCTTGCTTAAACATATGCAAAGTACTGTATATTATCAAATTGTTCTTGTAATGGACAGGTAAAAGCAAGTAGGCAAACCATTCACCCAAAAATGGCAATAAAACACGTACATGCTGTGTCTAGTCTGCTTTCGAACCATAATTGTGTTCAGAATTCTGTCTCCAAAAAATACATAGCCCAATAAATCACCTTAAGTACTGCTCTCTCCCCAATGCACTCACAATTCCCTATTTCACACTTACCAATGCTAAAAGCAAACCTCCAATTCTCTATGTTATTCTATTAATCTTCTTGTATCATTTAAATCTTATATAATAATGCTTACCACTAATGGCCCTGTTTAACATGTGACCCATGCTTCCAATGCATTGCTGCAACTCAAGTGATATGTGATCCATAAATGTGTTGAGCTTGATTGGTCAAATTAAATTTTCCTACAAATTTGCAGTCAATAAAGATGCTATAACTTAAAAGGTCTATTGATTTTTGTAGTGTACTATTGCTTGCTTTCTAATCTATGTACATGCTCAATAACTATGGGAGCATCGCTCATAGTCTGTTACGCACAAAGCCACACAAACATGGATGTTGAAGCTCCCTGGTGACCCATTGTACAGTCTACTCTAATTAAACATGCTCGCAGATGGCTAACATAACAACATGGTGAGAAATATGGTTTAGACTACATCTTCTCTTGCAATGCTTCAGGGGACCATGTCTGAACATGCATGTTCTGACACAGAATGTGGAATGCCTACATTTCTGTCTCATTGTGCCGATGCATATCTTGTTTAGACAAGCAACATAAAAAATACTAAATACTCTAGGTCCACTAGGTAGACCTCTATGTCTAGAGTTAACAAACAATGGTTTATAAAGAAAGATTATCCAATGAATGGCTGTTTTTTGGGAAAAATGCCAGATGTCGGAGACCTAAGAATGAATAAACTTTATCTTAGTGTACGCACTACATCAATGTTTGCAGAAATGAACAAAACATGAAGCAGGTGGGCTACAGCAGCAGAAGGCCACACCAGGTGACACTTTATTAGGTACAGGGTCTACTTAATAAAGTGGCCAATCAAAGAAGTCAACAATGGTGAATGCATTATTATCTATAGCCAACATTACAAGGAAATGCAGTGCATTATGCACTAATGAAGTTGTGCATAAACACGTTCATAATTTGCCCAGACAGACCCCACTGACAGTAAGGTCTCACTTATGGGAATAGCTTGTTATTACAGCTCTGTGGTTCAAAATCTGCCCCCACCTCTGTGATTTAGGCCATGCATTTATATGTTAAATGACTCATCCTGCAAGCATGTGCAAGCTCCCAATGTCTGCATAAGTGTTCATTCATGTACGATGGCAAATGCCACAGTACAGTAGTTTAGAGCCAGGCCGCCTCTGGGAAAAGGACAAAACGCATTATCTTGCATGGACACTTTTGCTTTAGACGTTCTCCCAACCGTCCAACACAAGGGCTAAGGTTTCCCAATACAACACACTGGAAAACATACAGTGGCATAATGTATGTTTTCAAATGACAAGGCTGAGGCGATCAACTATGGGTGCTGAGAGAGTTGGTTTCCATGGTGACATCGATGGTGGTGTGGGGAAAGTGTTCGTATGTGTGTGATGTGCATGAGCGTTAATATGAAGGAGGGGAAAGGGCCGTGCTGATTGGTTCAAGAGGTGGGTGGCAATAGTGTGGAGAAGAGCTTCTGGCTTCAGGAGCATTTCCTTCAGAGGAAAGTGGGCATCTGAGATATGAGGTAAATGTGATGAAAGACACATGTTATATCATAAGGTCTACTGCAGGGACACAGAATCCAGATCCCATCCAGAAGTGTGTCTTAAAAAACTTTGCCACAAACTAAAACAGCCTTAGTGATTTATCTAAATATGGAGTCACAATGTAAGGCAACTTGTTGAATATGATTTTTATATATATTTTTAAAAGTATTAAATAAGCTATGATATTATACAAGAATGCATGAGTTAAAGTCTCACGCAATGTAAAGTGTACTTATGGCAACGGTTGCACATAGCCAAGAGATATGCCATCTGAACCCGCAATATTCCATCAAATGCGTTTTAAAACCGGACCACTGTTTTGTCCTCCTGTCCTGCCAGGTGTAGAGGCGCATCCTGCACCCTTCTTCCAGTCCCCCAGCCACAGTCCCGCTGCGCATTACGCGTTAAACATAATTGAAATGTTCTTGGACCTAGAGGTTAATATCGTTTATCTGCAGAGAATCAATTATTCAGTTAATTTGCGCACGCTTTGAGAGATGTGAGATATGAACGTTGATCTACTGTTGCATCTGCTTATGTTTTTCTTCCTGTGTTGCGCTATTGTTTGTGTGCGCTCTTATACTTTTGCTGCAGGTAATACATTTAGTGTATGCTTACATGAAACGAGCTCGAGTATGTCCAAATATTTGACACTTCAACATTGCGTAATCGCACATCGATATTTTAAACTAATAGGCTATCTTAAATGGGAAACTATCAGAGAGCGTATGCAGGTGTTTTTTTGGCGTGCGCTCCCGTACTTTTGTTGCAGATAATACGCTATATTTGTTGTATTTCATTTGGACATTTGTAAAAATATATATATTTAAAACTATAATAACATAGGCTACATTATTCACACTTGCACTGAGTAAACCTTAATGATGTATTGTGCCTAACCAGACATGTATATACAATAGTCTATATCTCCGTCGCTGTGATAGAAATAGCCTATAAACATATAATGCACAAAAAGGCTCCGTACCTTTGATCAAAAGCACAGCGTAGTAAAAACTTTTTGGTGTGGTCCCCTCGCAGGGTCTTGTCTCACGCGCCACAGCGAGCTGCAGGTTGCACCGCGGTCCGCACACAGCACACAGTACACAAGGAGCGCGTCTTTACGCACCAGAGCCAGTGGTCCTCTGCTAGTACAATCCGAGGAGCTCCGCAGCGCAACGATCACACTGAATGAGCTGTGCCTCACCTCGCCGTTCCGCCGCTTTACTCCCCCTCCCCGTTCTCACACCGCCCCCGCCCGTTTCCCCCTCTTTGTCTCGCTGTGCATGGGAATCCGGCCCCCGTTGGTCGAAGATGCTGCCTGTAACATCACCTCTCTCCCGCTTTTTACTCTGCCATTCTCTTGCCATCACCTCTTTGTGTTTTTCACACAACCTCTTCTTCTGGGAACCAAGTGATGTTCGTGTGTGGTGTACACTGCCGGACCCCGGTTACATAAGGCTATTTTCAGTGGAATTGAAGATAGAGATGCTGTTTAACATACGCACTGACCGATTGGGGTGTTGCACCTGAGGCAAAGATGTAGGTTTTAATCCTAAAAAAAAAAAAACAACTGTTAAAGTCCACCGTCACGATTATATTATTATTATTATAAAAAGATAATAGTCTATGTAAAGATATGTGATATATTTCTCTATATGTTTTAAAACACAAAGACATGGAGTGCAAGGCCAGATTTAGGATGTCTGGTGAATGCAGACCGCAATCTCTCTACATTCACAAAAAGCAACAAATTGTCTTAACACAATGTAAAATACATATTCACAATCATTTCCCATGATTCACTGCACAAAGGCCTACATATTAGCATAGGCTACTCCGGTATCAGGACAAATCACACATCGTGTCTCAATGACCTTTTCTCACATACAGTTACTGGTTAGCCATTGGTATGTGTGTTAACCCAGAGTGCATGGGCTGGAAGTGAGTGTCTATCAGCAGCTATCAGTGGTGGTATTAGGTGTGGTAAAGGTGTTGAATGCTGCTGAGGGTCATAAAGCTGCCATATTCCATAGACCCCTGGGAGGGATCTGTGAGCTGAGAGTATTGTAAAACACAGTCTGCTAAAACCTTGCGTATGTGAAACCCGTGACTAACCAGAACAAACCAAGAGAAGAGTTTTAAATGTTAACACAATTCATCTTTCCATCGAAGCTAGTATAAATGGGCTATGCCAATATTGCAAACAGCAGCCATAATTAGTATCCTGAGTAGATTGGTGTCTCTGTGATGCCATGATGTTCTGTATTATTATGTACTGTACAGTTGCTCATCTCTGCAAATGTCTAATGCACCAGTTTAATGTGATGTCAATGCATTTAGGCCAGAGAAAATGCTGAAGACAAACCTAATAAAGTTCAAACAGAGCATCAGCATAGATTAGGAATGTAACTGATCTGATTTCAGACACTTGATTGAGGGACGGGGGCTTTCATTGTTCCTCTGAGTGCAAGGACAAACCAAGGCACTTCCATGTAACGCACTAAGTAGCTCATGGAGTTACCACGGACTGCATCGTTATGGACTACTTGATGATAAAAGGTGCCATAAGAAGGGCTATTGTGTTTATGTTCCTTTTTTATTTATAGTTTATGATTGCAAACTAATGATACAAAATATGTTAATGTTTTTCCTGTGTTGATTGGTATGCCCGAGGGAGGGGCTAGAGGGTATTTGAAGGGGAGGTTTTTGCCCCTGTAAGTTGGAGATACTAATGTGTTTGTGTTGCCTCTTTTTGAGGGGGTAAATACTTTGTACTCTGCTGTGGGAACTTGGTAGAAATAAAAATCCCCAAGAGAAGTTTGTTCGACTGAGCCGCCGTTTGTGCACGTCTTGTGAACCCTTGAACCCTACAAAAAGCTACACAATAGCACAAAATAAACAATGAATTGGGCATTGCTTTTAAGCTCTCAGGTTTGATTCCCACACATTCCACTTCAGCCCAAATGTGTGTCAGTCCCAAGCACGGATAAAGGGAGACATCTTGCAGAAAAAACATATGAAATAAACGAGTCACTATGTTTTATTATTATACTACCTGTTTAATGTTAAAATTACTTTTCTTTCATTTTGCAATAAGGCTAAACAAGATCTACATAATTTGTGCAAACATTCCCCCTGTCCGTCCCAAAGGCCAAGTATTCTCCATTGTGCAATCAACAAACTGCAGTAATTAGCTCCACCTTCTAGTTACCATATTGTTGGGAGTCGTATATGGCACTGCTTTTGACACATCTCCATCCATGCAGTTTTACACCTGAAGTTGACACTACAGAGAAAGCTTATGAAGAGAAACCCGTTTTGTGTCTGACAGTATATTGTTATTTGCATGTATTTCTTCCATTCACCATCTCCCTCTTCCTCACTCCAGTAGCTGCTGTTGCTAAATATCAGCTCAGGCTCGGGTGCAGCTGCTGTTGGACTGGTACAGTCCCAGCTCTAATAAATCTTAACGCCACATGTGTGCTATAGAGACGCATACAAATAGAAATCATGCCTACACATTAATCCAGCAACACGGCTTTGTGTACAACAGGCGGTATATTTGTGTACAACACGCGGTATATTTCCTATAGAAGCAAGAGAGTCAATACGTCATAAATGAATAATGCAAAAATCTGTTGATAGGTTTGTAGTGTGTGTTTCTATGTATTACTGAAATGGTGATGAGTGGCCCGGGGCATGATGGGTAGGGAGTGGGGATGGGAATAACAGAAGAGGGGCAATAAATACAACAAGCCCATTAAGGAAGATGTTGATAATGTCATTTTACATTTAGACAAAGCAATATGTGTTTTACTACAGACTGCATATATTACAGGCTAATGCACTAACTGGTGGACTCAAGGTATTGTGTAACTGTTGATAAACACAGAACATGTGTATCTGGTCCTGAAGTGATATATTCTCATATTTCTTTATGGAGAGATCTCAATTTACTCCAAATGGACATAAACATAAACTACATTTACCAAATGGTGGTGTCATAGAACACACTACCAGCTCATATTAACTGTGAACACTATACCCAACCTTCAGGAAAACAATAAAACATTGGTTAAACACAAACCAGTCTTGTCCTGTTTAAATGAGGCTCTTATTTAAGTGTGTTTATTGTTTATGTTACTGGTCTTTGTGGTTCAGCGTAACATGCGTGATGTTGTCTGTAAATGTATGTCCGCCTGTTTCATGGGGCCTGCCTTAGGACAGCAGATGAAATTCAGCTATTGTGCTAATTCTGGCATTTTTACCATGATGCATTTTGCTGATGTTGATCAATTTGCATTGTTCTAATTCAATAAATAATCATCCCCGACAGCAAGGTGTGAAACACCCCCATACGTCCAATGGACACCTTAATCAGACATTGTGTGATTTCTAAGGGTTTTTATATTGTTAACGAGCAATTAAGAGGCCCCGCCCCCAAACCATGACAAACATTGGAAGGGTCTATTTGACTTTTTAGACTTG